>JAQFZC010000025.1:0-119744 GCA_034695205.1 Dicyrtoma fusca
CTTGCACCAATGAAATCAAATGCTAACTGCAAGTTTTTGCTAGTAAGAAATATTATTGCAGCTCAGAACGCAAACGACTCTCATTAATCAAAAGTTGGTAGTTCGCTCAGGATCCGAGCACTTGAAAGAATGTCGAATAGAAGATATGCATGGGAAAATATGAATAAAATAAATTTAAATATGTTAAAAAAACCCAACGATACAGATATTAAATGTATAATAAAATAAATTATTGTACATCGATAAAACCCTAAAATCTCCATTGACTGTATGTATCTGTAACGAGTTCAAAAATCTAACTCGAAAATTACTAAATGTATTTTATAGCTGCGAATCCTTGTTTATATTCTATAGCTTGACGTTGTACAAGGAAACTTCAAAAAATTCACAGATTTGAAGAAAAAGTATCCGAAACAGAAATTTATGTTAGCAGTCGGAGGATGGGCTGAGGGAGGACGAAAGTACTCACAATTGGTATCCATGCCTGCAAGACGAAAAGTTTTCATCGCATCCGTTGTGTGTAAGTAATTAGTAATTAACATATAAACGATTGTTATTATTATGATACACGCTGCATAGAAATTCATACAAAACAATAAATGTATTCACTCCATACCATTTTGATTTACAGCAACTTTAAGACAGTACAATTTTGATGGATTCGATCTTGACTGGTAAGATTGTGTATCATTTACAAACTTCATTTACTTACCTACATACAACAGCTTTTTATCTCTTCAAAAATATTTTGATTTTGAGTTAAATACTGGACCCCATTTATTTTTTTAGGGAGTACCCCGGAGCATCCGATCGTGGTGGTTCATACGCTGATAAGGATAGATTTTTAGAATTTGTAACTGAATTGAGAGATGCCTTCGACCAGAGCAATCCGGACTGGGAGATTACGATGGCTGTGCCATTAGCGAAATTTCGACTTCAAGAAGGATACCATGTACCTGAACTCTGCAGGTGAGGCTACTATCGCATCAAATGAACTATTACATCAACATCATCATCAGTTGTCAGTAGCTGGCTTTCCAAAGTATTAAATATATTTTAATATTTTAACTCGATCTTAATCTGTAGCCTTGTGAATGCAATTCACGTCATGGCATACGATTTGCGTGGAAGCTGGACTGGCTTTGCTGACGTTCACACGCCGCTATATCGCCGTAGCAAGCACGACCAGTGGGCCTACGAAAAACTGAATGTTCACGATGGCTCGAAGCTCTGGGCTGACATGGGCTGCAGTCGAGACAAGTTAGTTATTGGAACTGCATTCTATGGACGTTCCTACTACCTGGGTGACCCGTCAAACAATAAAATCGGTGATGGCATTACTAAATGGGGTCATAACAGCGGCGCTGGAGACGCAGGGGAATACACTCAAGCTTTAGGGTTCATTAGTTACTATGAGGTAATTGATTTTTATGCAGGGTCAAAAAAAGGTGTCAGTTCCGATGCCGGTTCCGGTTCTGGTTCAAAGTCAGCGTACGCAATAATTTAACAGAATAATAATTGTGCTCTACTTTATCAATCATCACCTAGATTTGCTTAAGACTCAAGAGTGGGAACTGGACGCGGATGTACGACGCCGAAGGGATGGTTCCCTACATGTACTTCGGACGCAACTGGATCGGCTATGAAGATTCAGACAGTTTAAAAGTGAAGGTGGATTGGGTTAAAGACCAAGGGTATGCTGGGGTCATGAATTGGGCCATTGATATGGATGACTTCCGCGGCGTTTGTGACCAGAAGGATATTCTCATGGATATTCTGAATGATGGTAGGTCATGCTTCCTTTTTTATAAAATAATTTGAATACAAGAAGTCAATTAAAAAATCAATTTTTTGGGACTCATTATTAATGATGATGACCTTTGTTTTTGCGTTTCAGGTATGAAGAGTTATACTGTGCCCAAACCTGGTTCATCTCTAAATCCTCCAACATTCCCGACAACTACTAGTACCACGCAGGCCCCTCCAACGATTACCACGACCACGGCAATGACAACACAGCGGCCTGATCATAATCCCGTTCCTTCAGTCCCCGGACCACCTGCCGAAATGCCTGGAAGTGGAACTGCTGGAATGGACCTAGCAATAACCAATTACGACTGTGAAAAACAACAGTACTACGCTCATCCTGGGGACTGCCAACGGGTATGTTCATTATTATTTAAAACACACTGGTTAATGTGAATATTTATTTCGACGAAAAATTGTACTAAAATATGTAATTTTATTATTAAATATTATGCTATTAAATTGTATTAAAAAATTCTTCATTTTGAAAAAATAATTTTACAGTACTATTGGTGCGTTCACGGACAGCCCGTAGAGATGTCTTGTCAGGTAAAAACATATGAATTTCAAAAATAATATTTTCAATGCAACTAGCTATTAGTTTTTCGTGGTATAACTTCTTTTTTTAATTCACTTCGCAATAATCATGGTTATTTTTTGGATTTAGCCCGGAACACAGTGGAACCCCGTCTCGAAAGTCTGCGATTGGCCCAACCCTGGTTATACGCAGTGCAAGCAGAACTACCTTTACTACATTTATAACTTAGTCGTATGAACTGACCGTGATCACTCCTTTGACTTTAATTTTATTTGATGCTTGGAATATGTTAAAAACACGATTTGCACTGTCACTGTAACAGTAGTGTCTGTTAGTATTAGTAGTACCTCTCAATTTTATGTAGTACTAAAGCGTTGTTTAGAAATCTTTTCAATTATTTAAACTATGTCACAACATCTTATTATTTGAGCATTTGCTAATTTTTACGGATCTAATCATGTAATCACAGTGTAGAAACGTAGAATAATACAAATAAAACTTTGCTTATCATCATCAAACACAGCAATGAAACAAAACCCAACGTCAGTTACTTTGAGCGAGCAATTTTGTTTACTTCCTGCACGGTCATGATTCCTTTGCGATTGCTTCCAACAAACTGCAAATAAATAATGCACTTAAGGAATGGATAAGGATTTTTATTATATTACAGCTTGAAATAAACGACTGCTAACAGACCAATAATTGCTTTCATAAAACGTATATTACTCGGATATTTGTATTTACGACTGGTTTAAGTCCTGGGACACAACGGGCAAATTTACGTGACAATACATGTCGTCGTAAATCGTAAAAAGGATTAAACGAGCACTTAAATCAATCATTGGTCGTTGAATGCTTCAACATTGAGAGCTCTATACGGATGGAACGAGGGATGACAGATCATTGACGGAAACATAATTTCCCCATAAAACCAGAAATGAACAGACGTAAAATCTGATCGGCAAAAGAATACATGTATATTTTAAACGTTCTCAATATTTTCAAGGACTGACTCGATGAATCTTGAATCCAGCTTAGTAGTCAGTAGTCAGGAGTCTGTTGGAGTACATTAATTAATACTCTGCCCACTCGGCAAGAAGAATCCACTCGTCAGTCAGCACATCCAAGTTGGTAGGCGGTAGGCTCATCATAAACTAAAAGATCAAACAGCTGAATAGCTGAATTACATACTAAAATTCGTGACTCACGCAGACCGACCGACTGGCAGCCCGTTTCCAACGATTCATTCCTGCGATTCGATACGACCTTTGAAACTTTGAAATGTGTACATGAATTAATGATTGAGTAATTATACACGATCGAGACTTTAACGATTTTACAGAGAAAAGAATAAAAGTTGATACTGTTGTACAAATTATAAAACATGGGAAGTTGCAACTATAAATTATGAAATCAATACGCAATTGAATCTTGAAATCCTGGACGACTGATAATCTCACATTAGTATGCTTCTTCCAAGATTCCTCGAGAGATACCAAAAGCTCTCACAGATAATTCAGCCATCAAATTACCATATTACAGCTTTTGAGCAAAAATTCCGACTCAAAATTCCCCATTAAGATGAGCACGTGTGACCGTCCAATCCTTGCATTCATGCATTCATGTCAAGATGTATTGCATGGGGAAAAAACAAGTAGCAAATAATAGCCTGGACTGCATCTCTTCTTCAATCAAAAAATCACGTCCATAAAACTTGTTTCGATGCAAAAGTGGATGTAATAGATCTACAAGAATTCAAATACCAATAAAAATAACAAATTCATTCCAATTTTAACTACGCTACTGCTAGTGCTAATATCTTTTTGCGGCGTAATTAATTGTTAGTTTGTTAGTGTAGGTACTTACAAAAAACTAATTCTAATCGTACCTAATCGTAAGTGGTATTGACTGCCACACATTTACAATGTACCCACAAGATGAATGGATGACACTTTGTAAAGAAGAAGACAGAAGAAATAGCTGATAATTTTTTATCATTTTCTTAAAAAACAAATACAAGAAAGGAATGTCAGTGTAATTTATTATTTTCAGTAATCAGTAATAATTATAATTCAGTTTTCATTAAATATCAATGTCAATATACTTTGACTCTCCCGTCCCGAAGTAAAACCATATTATCATATATTTATATAGAAGTATATACCGGGATGTGTTTGGGTTTTTTTTCTTCCTTTCTTGTTCAATATGTGCATTACTCTATATGTAGTGTATTATAGTAGTAATGTTAAATTTAGTAGCAATAATAATAATAATATTCTTATTATTATTATTCTTATAACAACAACTGATTACACGTGTACATCAACAGGTATTGTGTTTTGTAATATTTTTTAGTGTGTTTTTTTTTCCAGTTTACATTTTTCTCAAGTCATTCAAGTCTATGTCGTATTATAGTATTATAATATGTAATAATATTATTATATCTTTAAATAATTTTTACCATTCTGATCTCTCGATACAGTGAGTATGTTCGTTTCATGATTGAGCAAATCACTTTGCATTTTTTCTTCTTCTTCAAACCAACCTTTCTTTAAATTATTTATTTGTTACTTCAACTTGTGTTTTTTTTAATAGAAAACGTTTAAATAAAAACAATATTGGATTTGGATATCAGTAATTAGTAGTTAGTAGTTAGTTAATCACGTTGTAAAATAACGTTTACATGCACTTATCTTCTTTTGCTTTTGTCTTTTCAACAGTTGTAACACTTTGGGTCATTTTTTTTGGTGCACTTGAAAGTTGTTGTGTTGTGTATAGTTTTAGTCACGATAGTTAAGTAAGTACATAGTTACAAAGGTTTAAACTCACACTTAAGACGCACAAACAAACATACAGTTCTGTTTATTATGGCTGGCTTTATAGTGATTTGATGGAACGGGATTTCACGGGACCAGGACCAAGAGTACACAGAAGCATTTTATGGAGGATTGTATAATCTTTCTATCTTTATGGTTTTGTAGTTGTTGTGGTCGGATGGTGACCACAAAAATTAAAATTATGAGAAAAACATTAGTTCAGAGTTGATACATTTAGGTATACGAGTTAGTAGTTAGTACATAGGAAGGTGTATAACATTTAAATCCGAGAATTTGGCTATAAAAATCCAACTTTTATAATTCATATTCTCAGTTTTCAAGACGTACATCTACATCTACATAATAATAAAGTGAAATCAAAGGATTAAGTTACTGACTTACGATTACAATATTCTTCTAATTAAATGTATCAAATATGAAATTACAATGGCACATTGTTTCTTTTATTTGAATCCTAAACAGAAAGAGTAGAGATGTTGTAAAAATGTTGTTTTGACAAGTTGCCCATAGAGCCCAGAAGTCAAAACTTGATAACTAGTTTGTTCTTAAATTCATTTCTCATTTTTTAGTATTAGTCCAAAATATGTAGTATTAAGTACAGTGTACAGTTACAGTATGAATGAAAAATTACATAATTGATTTCAAATTACATACCATTTACCATTACAATCAGTATCCCTATCTCGACGTACCCCAAGAATTTCAAATTTAGGTATTAATTTTAATTTAGTGTCACGACTAACCAAATCGTTAGGGGCTAGTGATACACACTATATAAATTATTTAATGCTAACTAATTTATTCACATCCGGACATGGAGAGCATTCTGACTACTCCATAATTACCATAATATTATTATTACAGAATTTTTACAACCTGGACAAAGGTACAAAACACGTTTCTATTCAGTTATGTATGTATATAGGTAGGTAGTTCTTCATCAGCTGTTTCACACTCACACACAACAACTCTTGTTGCTAGGAGTTTTACATCTTTGCTACTTTTTGAGATCTCCATCATGGGGGTGAGAGACGAAGGGACACACGTACAGTACAGGTTATATGTTATGTATGTATGTACATATATAGAGTATTCAGTGGCCAAAGACAGAAGATGCCAATAAATGGCGTGCCCAAACACCTCTGATTCTGTCTACCACAAATGCTATGTCCCCCCATCATCATTACAAAAATGTACACAATAAGGAACAATAATATATCTGTACTATGCTATGCTTATATTGCACCGCCGTCCACACTCAAAAATTATTTTCAAAACTATGAATTAGTCAATTAACATTACCACATCGCATCAGTATATCAGTATTGTGAGAAGATCAACTTCTTCATGAGAATTCAAATTCTTTACAAATACATTATATTTTTTAAAAAACAAATTTGTTGTAGTAGCAAACACTTCAACGGAGCTTCTTTACATGTCCAAGATGATTGTATATGTAGGTATGTATATAGTACGCGTAGAGTCGGAGAGATTAAAAAAACTTTTTCTTTTTACAGGTTTTTATTTTGAATAGATATCAAAACAGAGCACTATATATGTATAGTAAATAGGTACCTAGATATATTTATTATGTGTAATTAATATAGTGTGTGTAATTCGTGCGCATGGTCTGTGTGAATGTGTAGGATTTGTATTCCAGGGGGTTTTATTTTGAGGGGATTATCCCAGTCCTTCCCATCTTTGTTGGCTGAGGACTTGAATTGGATTGAAAAATTATTTGTAATTTAATTTTAGTTTTAATTTGTAACTGTTTTTAAACTTTGAGTTCATCAAATGCAGTGTAGCTCGGGGAGGACATTTGCTGCTGCTGCTGTTGAGAAGACATTTTGTGTGGAAGGGTGGAGAAATTGGAGAAACTTCGAGGGGGCGGCGGCGGCTTGGGCAGAGTGGCCACACCCACCCCTCCATTACTTCTGGGGAGAGTGGCCATGCCGGGGAGCATTTGGGGTAGGTGCTGGTGGTGGGAGTGGGCTTGCTGCGGTGACAGGAGGATTCCTCGATGACCCAGGCTGATGTTCTGATGGGAGGAGTGGGAGTGGGCCGAGGTGATGGACTGACCTTGAGAGTCAGAGTGGGAGATTTGATGGAGGGAGGTGGCAGTTGTCGAGTTGGATTTGAGCAATTCAGGCGGTTCTCCGTACTTTTGACTCTGAGATTGTTCCGACTCACTCTGACTCGCTTTCACCACCTCCGCTCTCTTCTTGTCTCGTTGGTAGTAGACCAGAGCAAAGATGAAAACGTTCAGGATTAGTAGGGAGCAGCCTTTGAAACAAACACAAAAGTTTGATTTTACATTATTATTTCCTATAAACCGCATTATGTATCATAGCAGAGCTTCAGAAGGAAATCGTTCTTTCGTAAAATGTAAAAAGTACTGACAAAATTCCAAAGAGGCTCCATTTACAGTGTGTTAGAAAGGTACACGTGCAAATGGGCACTTTGCATTTAAACTGACGATACGTACATGCTAGAGAAAGTAAGTGTGAAGGAATTTAGTACGAGCTTAGTACTCAAGTATACTCAATGTAACAGTACAGGCAGCTGGATGGTGGTACATACCTATAGCAATGGTGGCGGAGAGAGCCGTTGAGTAGGGCGAGAAGTAGGATGGCTCGATGGCAGTGCCGTTTCCTCTCTCGGCAGCAGAGCCTCCCGCAACTCCGCCACTTCCACCTGAGTTCGACGAGGAGGACGAGAGGGGGGACAAGCAAGTTGTGGGGGGTGACGGGGGATTGCCATTGTATGCAGACTCCGAAGGATCTCCGTAGCCCAGGTCAAAGAGCTGAGGATTGTTCAAAGCCTCGTCTTCCTGTGGAAGTCTCAAACTATGCAGCAGAGACGAACAAATTCAAATTTTTAAATTATGATTTTATTTCATCATCATCAAATTTCCTTTTTTTCCCACTCTCACTCTCTCTCTCTCTCCCTCTTCCTCAATTCTGCCACGATTAACTCAAGTTTTGTTTTCTCCACAGTTTAGCCTGTACACACACTTTGTCTCTAAAGTGAGGGAGCTACAATCTCTTTCATAATACCTGGATTCTCAAATGAGCATAGTTGAGTGAGTTGGAGGGAAGAAAATTATGAAAACCTAAACTTTTCCTTTCATCTCACCGCGCTTTCTCTCTCTCTCTCAACTTTAGCAGCAGCCTCCTCACCGTCGACGAGACGACACACGCCACACCGGCAGTCCTGCAGCAGCAGTGCAGTGAAGACGAGGTGAAAGAGAGAGAGAGAGAAAGTGAGAGGGGAGGGCGGGAGGAGAGGCTTGAATGGATACAATAAAATTGGCTGACTGGAAGTTTTAAAGAGATGCAAATATACAGGACATAACGATAACGGCAAGTTTCCCCTTTCTGTTGTATAAATAATTTACGAAGCTCATTATATCTTCCATCATAATAAATATTAGCGCTCATAATCGGCTCTTGTTCTTCCAACCCGAACTCTTAACAGCATATTGAGCTGAGAGCATGTGGCCTAAGGATATGGGTTTAGTCTTCTCAATGCCTATGCATACACACACACACACAATAGACCAGTTCAAAAATAGAGACACAGGGAGAGCATCTAAAACCGCAAATAATTCTGTTCCTTAGCCGTCCTTTCTCTCTCTCTCTCTCTCTTTAAAGTTCACATTAATAAAAGACTAAGAGCATTGCTACGTAGTAGAACACTTAGTTATAAATGCTTCAATACTTTAGTCTTACTCTCAAACTTTCCCTAGTCCCTATACTTTGAAAATCTTGGAAAAGTTTTGAGGAGTTGAAAACTTGCTACATTAAAATGTACCAGGAGCAATAAATCCCTTCAGATGAAAAGTAAGTCTGGATAAATATTCGGAGTCTACCTGCGGATTTATCAATTACGAGTCAGCGATACACAATTATACAATTAGGAATTCCATGTTAGTTCTGGAAAAAAATCATTTTTTTATACATTCCTTCAAAATTATTAAAAAAATCAGTTACGTACATACAAGGTGCCGTGGTAGGAGATAGGCTTTGAATTTAAATACCAACCCTTATAAAATATCATATATGTATCTATAGACTAAATTAAAATACTATTGTTTTTTAGTGTAATGTCATCGGACGTCGTACAGTAAGTAAATTGGTCCCTGTATGCATATACATAGAGAAAACATGGGGCAATAATGACGTTGAAAAGATGAGCTCAAATTAGCCCAGTCAGTATTGCACCACTTGTCGTACTGGCATTAGACGTGGACTCTGTTAATTGGAGGACCCGCCACTGCACTGCACTGTGGTGTTAACGGCTTAATTTTTATCACTGAGCGACGAAGTCACTTTGTTTCCCAACTGTTCATCCTTTACTTTTGAGATAGGAGAGTAACTTGAGGAAGAGTAACTAGACAGAGCAGAGCTAAAGAGTAACTGAGATAATAAATGACTTTGAATAGCCCAATTATAATAATGATAATGAGCCTCACCTTCCCACGTAGAGAGATGGGTCGTTGCCCCCTTTCATTCGATTATGGGCATGTGATGCGTAGTGAGCTCCACTCCTCTGCAACTCGGGCACCAGCCTGCAACATTGTACACAGAAATGGAATAAACATAGAGACGTAATTATATAGGTACTATGTGCCATGCCATAGGATGGCATTCACACCGACGAAAGTCCGCCTAGGTAAGCACCACTACTATGCATATTATGTAAATTGAAGAATTCTCCGAATTCCATGTCATCATTGCATCGCATTGTTCCGCCCAAAATATGACTGTGAAAATATGTTGGCAAAACAGGATAAAAACTTTCTCCCACATTAAATATAGGAATTTCCCAACAAATAACTTTCTTTCCATTGAAGTGCGTGGAGCAGAGACGGGTGGGTTGATTTGTAGATTCTTCAATACTGATAGGCTTACGTCAACCAGCGCAGCGGTATGCATACATACATTGCATTATTGGTATTGGTAGGTAAAGTTTTTTTTAACAAAAGGAAGAATAAAAATAAAGTAGGATTTAAAATAAAAATGAAGGTGGGAGGGAAGGGTTACTATGTACATATACTGCTAGGTGGTACATTGTTAGTACTAGTAGATCAGAAGGTCCTTCTGTTTATAGGTACAATCTGGAGAAAGGCTTGTGCCTGTGTATGACTTTCCTTTCGGCTTGTGCAGTCTGACAAGAGTAGCTCTGTACTGTGGAGGAGGGGCTGGGTGGTTCAAGTTGAAATGCTGAAAAGTTTTAAGGGTTGTCATAGATAATTTGAAAGGCATGACGAGCTGGAATGTGAGGCTCGTTTTGAGAACAAGAGGAAGACGTCATTCCCTCTCACCGCTCATTGACATTTTGGCATGCGAGTGAGTCCATGGCTTTTCGGGAAGGAAGTGCTGCACGCGATATCCTTCGGAGAGATCAAATTGATTTATTACGCCCATGGCTTTCCCTCGATTATATCCCTATGGGCTAAGAGGGTCACTGCCTCCCGTCAACTCAACCTTCTAACAACTTTACTTAGTTTTCGTCGCACTAACACAATACATTATGCTCCACATATAGGCCCTACTGGACACTACGCTCCTGCCGTCCAAAGACGCATGCATCAATACCTTCACACATTATAGACACGTCTGTATTACTGTATAGGCAGAGCTCTGTAGGCTCCACCACTCGCTGCCCACTACTATAGGGAGGTACATTGCTACTTTACTATTTTACTTGATGTGCTTTCTTCCAGCTACTCCCACGCTTATCATGTTTTCATGTGTGAAGGGAGGACCGTCTGGTTGCATGCAGGACCGAAGGTTATTGTTCAAGTGCGAACCACTCTGTCAAACACGTAAGTGATAAACTGAACCTTATTCTCGTACGGATCGCTGTAAGTTAAGGTCGACATGATGGTGGAGTTTCCCTCTCACTTCCCCACTCTTTTCAGCTTTTCTCCAATGCGACAGCCGCGTTTCTACAACCTATTCCCATAGAGGCCTGGGCGTTTTTGGGAGTTTCTTAATTCTTTGGTTAATTTGATAAAATTTAAAAAATGGTCCAATGATTAAAAAGTGCTTTTGCCTACAACTGTAGTAGATAGTATCTAGATAGTTTTCAAAATGATATTTGAGTACATATTTCCATTTTTTTCTCTCTCTCTCGATATTATATGGGTCTTGTAAAAGTTGGGCTAAAGTTACAGCAAGTTTGGGACGTCAAAGGAAGGAGACAGGGGGAAATGTGTAGAAAAAACTGACGTAGATTCTAAAGATATAATTTGTCCTGCCCTTGGACGTAAAGTATTTCCAGCTACTCGGCTGTAATTGAGTGGATGTGGAAGGATATGGAGACATGTGAGCGTATGGTAGAAAAAGCTAGTGTTGTCATATAGGAGGAGATAGATAATATTATATCTCTACTGAGCCTCAAATCGAGGGGAATAAACTACATGGTGTAAACTGTATGGGTGAGAGGGAGAGAGAGAAAGAAAGGGAGAACGGGAGGGGACGGGAGAGTGAAAGTAAGTGAAATAGGGCAGCTGGTTATTCGTTTCGTTAGTCTGGTTAAGTTAACTCCTGGACGACGGGACCTGTCAACATGCAAGAAGTCATAAGTCATAAAGGGAAAAAAAGAACGATTTATAGCACTTCTTTTAACCAATGAAAAATTGATTGCTTAACGCAGTGACGCTAATAATACTGAATTGAGGCTGAAGTGTCTGAGCTAAAAAAAATAAATTTTTTCTTCTCTTTTCGTCCAAGTTGTCTGCACGGGAATTAATGACAAATGCCTCCATAATCTCCATTCGAGGTCTATCTACACCCAACTATTTTTCACATTTCAATCCCATCTACATATTTTAATCAGGGAGCGCACAGACAGAGAGACAGCGACGGAGGGAGGGAGTGCGGGAAGAAGGGAGCTGTAATGCTCCATATGGGTAATTATACTCAAGAGCCCTTGTGCATCCCATATTTTTTCAGCTCGGCAGAGCTCCGAAAGAAATTCCTCTAATTTTTATCCAGACCTCAAAGTGAAGTAAGCCATGACTGTCTCTCCCATCTGCATGTCAGTCCTACTCACTAGAAATATGTGGGTCAATTAATTTCGGATTCAATTTGCTAATTGCATAAAGGCAAAATTAAAAACTTGTGCAGACATTTTCCCTTCCCTCCACAGTACAACACTATAAATAGGGAAGGAACGAGAGAAATACACAGACAAGTCCTTTGCATCAGCATAAATAAAATTTAAATGCACAGACAGTGAAAGACGAGCCTAACTACAAGTCAGTACTTGTAAGGTTTCTTCTATTCACAAGTCCATACATTATCAAATTAATGAGGAATCCATTTGAGCCGTAATTACTGTTTAAAGTTTTAAAGTTTACATGTACAATTAAATTAAAAATTGAGTGGAGAGATGAAAATACAAAATAAAAAAAAGGAAGGAGATGAAAGTATGAAAGTAAAGCGTGTGGGCTGGACCGCTAAAAGTACCCACGCTCTCTCGTATTACAGAATTTTTATGACTTGACTCATTTCACATACCTGAGCCAAATGGCCATTTGATGAGCACGGTAATGAGTCCGAGTACGAATTTTATTGGCGCTAATTTCCAGGTACTTTTGATGAAGTCGGTCGTAAGACTCCCAGGCCGGATTACGAGTGCGAGTCCTCTCTTTCGAGATAGGCCACGTAGCCTCACTTTTCATTGGCTCGTTGGGATCTCTACAAAGTACACGTGCAGTCAACATAAAATTAGATCAACTCTCTCTCTCTATCTTTCTCCCGCTCTCCACTATCCGACCAGACATTCTTTGTAATTCCCCCTTTAAAACATTTTTTTCGGGACATCACAGAGGAAATAAATCAGTTTAAAAGCTACCGATAAAAATTGATACTTTAATTTAATACTGCTTCATGTTATTTTAGAAAGTAAGACAAACTAATTTAGGATGGAGAAAGAGAGAAGAGGCCGTACCCTGTATGGACGAAATTTGAAAGAAAAGTGATCAATAGTTCTGATAGAGCCATTTCACTCTTGGTGTAGTTGAAGGGTAGGGGTGGAGGGACGAATGGTAAAACTTGACCAACAACTGGTTCAATCAGTGGGTAGCCAAACATGTAATTCAGTTCTTCACCACCCGCTGCACCAGAACGCTAGAGACACAAAACAGATTGCTCAAAATTTCTAATTACAACTTCATGAAAATCAAACAAAAATGAAGCATCCATTTCTTGCAGAGACTCGAGTGCCGGCAGTCATTATACAGTCATGCTAACGTATGTACGCAGGTAAGCATCTCCTTCTTGC
This sequence comes from Dicyrtoma fusca, assembly GCA_034695205.1. Taxonomy (NCBI): domain Eukaryota; kingdom Metazoa; phylum Arthropoda; class Collembola; order Symphypleona; family Dicyrtomidae; genus Dicyrtoma; species Dicyrtoma fusca. The sequence goes on from JAQFZC010000025.1 coordinate 13,477, forward strand.
AATATGCGTGTTTCAGACGTCCGTATGTACATAGGCACATAGTCAACATTGCTACAACTTTGATCCTACAGCTGATTATGACTGCACTCTGCACGTACATACATGCAGCCGTACATAAGCATACCACGGGCTGACACTGACTCCGTCCCAGCCGAGAGTCAGGGAAAGCAATTTTATTTGGATACTTGAAACGTAATTGGGAAAGGAATACACGGCGTGGGAGCCCTGACTCAGGTATAGGGGGTAAAAGATAGACTAAAAAATGAATACAAAAGCTCATTATCAAACCTGGTAGTTGTAGAGGCCGTCTTTAGTAGCGTGATCAAAAACATAAAAGAAAGCTTTATTGCTCTGCTGAGTTTCGGCTGCAGCGATAACGGGAGCCAAGCTAAGACAATCAGTGACAGCATTCAAAGTTAAATCTCTAGTAGTTATTGGATGCTGAACAGACCTGGAAACCAACAAATCAGTAGCTTGTATTTATACTGCATAGAGTACACAGACTGACGATGAGAGAGAAAGCCAAACCCGCCACCACTGTCTTTCTCTCTCTCTCTCTTCTCTGCCTAGTCTGCATACATACACAGACAGGCTCACTCGACTGAGCAAATTTGACTCGGAATAATATCCCACTGCAATTTTTAAACCTTTTCTCTTGACTTAATAATCAACTACCTAATTAACTCAGATGAAGTCTAAACTACTTACATTGTGTAAGAAAGGAGTTGAAATGCCAAAGTCAGTTCCCCCTGCCAATCTTTGTCTAAATAGCAACTCTATTAGACACACTAATTTCCCAGATTTCCTCTTGAGTGCCGGTTTCGGTAGAATAGGTAGGTGGGTAAAATTGACTACTCAGTCTATACTCTACAATCCTAAACACTCCTCTGCGAGCCCATCTGCACGAAGGAACGTCCAACGGCACCATAAAACTTTTAACACAACCTGATTTCACATTTTAAATTCATGCTGTAAACTATGTACAGAAAATACATTGGGGATGGGTACCTAGTCTATGAATGCCTCTACCTTCCCTGTTTATGTATATAGTCTGCCGCCGACTTATGAGAAGCCTATTTGGATAGAATCGCACATAAAAGGCAAATTTAATTTCAAGGGATTTATCAAGTTTTATCAGGATTTTAGTCTCAACCTTTTCAACCTCCGCCTCCAACTATTACTTTATAATATGCCAAATTCTGTACACCAAAAATACTCAAATAGCATAGGTTAGACGGCTCCTGTAGGCACCAATAGTGGAAATACTAAAATACTTTGAATCGCTTAAATGAACAAAAGCTACTGCCCTACTGCCATGTTAATTGCTCTGGACTTATACTACTGTTGTATGTACATATGCACTAAGGTAGATAGGTAATTTGTGTAGGAATTACAAAAGTTAGTATATTTTAATTAAAAAATAACCCAATAATTCATAAGAACTTAGCGCACAAACAATAGTTTACGATGTCCCTACATCCTACGATATACATATTATATATTTATAAGAAAGTATACATAGAAGGGCGTCTATACAGATGCTATTATTCTAAAATGAGAAAACAGAGAGGTACATTGCAGTCCCATTTGATGAGGACATAAAGTGAAGCACGTTCAAATTTGTATGCCTAACGACACGCCAAAGGGAATGCACATGGTCTGAAAATCTGTGGAAGGGAAAGTAATAAGGAGAGAGGAGAGGCATGGCTCAAGTGAGTAAAAGAGATGTCAAAATCCTTGATTTACTTTATTACGCTGCTGATACAGCTCAGAAAAATCCATCAAAAGCTATCTATTCCATTTCCTTCTCAATATTTTCCTTACACATACAGCAAAAAAAAAATCATCCGAAAATCAAAAAGTAAACCTGGATTTATTTCTGCTTTACAGCCGTTAGCCTTTTCAATCTAAAATTGTCTCCCCCTGATTCTTCAATGTGTTAGTTTTGGGACCATTAAAAGGACAGCAGCGTTGTTAGCGGGGTGCGTTACGATGCAATCCAATGCAATCCAATGGTTCCTGAGAGACACGCAGACACACCAGGCTTTTGTTTGCTGTGCGGTTAGTGATTTTCAGTTTAGCAGACACATACACAGACACAGACACACAAGTACCTACTATTAGTTGCTACTGGCAATGGTAGAGCTTGAGTAGAAATACACAGCGGCAGACGCACCCTACGCAGTAATGATGGAAATGAAAAATACCTTTGCGCAAGGGAAAAAAAATTTGATCCTAGAAAATCAGAGGGGGGAATTGTCAAGTTGAGCATGATGGATAGTGCAAGGGTTAAAGAGTACTTTATATCAGACAGCCGTTTCACGTACTGGGGGACAGGACCACAGAGCGTATATATCAGCCCCATATAAATTACACTCTAACTGCATCGATGAATTCACAACAAAACGTAACTAAAATTTCCTCGATAAAATATCATGCAGTATTTATAGGTCCGTCCGTGTCCTTCCTCTCCGCACCGTAAACGTCCTACTGGCTTCTCCAGACTCTGTTTCTGAAATTAAATTTTCTCCTAGCTTTTAAATAGACCAGTTCAAAAATGCTCATTTCTACAATTTATAGTCTCAAAAAATGACAACTTTTGAAACAATTGTCGATATCTGTAAAATACTGTTGTAAAAAATTAAAATTTATACAAGGAAAGTGAACATGGAAGCTGTATGGCACAAGTTCAAAGGCTTGAAGACCAACCAGATATCAAAAGCGTGGAATTCCGTAAATAAATCTGTATTTTTGTGTACTCTGGATGACTAATGGGAGACTGACGGTGCTGGGCTCCATGCTCCATACTTTGGGCAAGGAATTCAGAACTCTGTCGACATGGTTGCGACTAGCGTCGCACTAGTAAACCGGGGTAAAGTCTGTGCAAATACGATAGTGTTAAAATTGTTTCATAAATATTCTTCGTGTAGGTACATAAATAGTGTAAAAATAAAAATGTCATCATCATACAAAGTACCCAAACTTTTCCCTCCTTTCCTATGCAGAGATACATATGGCCTCCGCTACCTCTTCAAAAGATAAACACGAGTGTTGACACTATGTATATGCAGTGTGGACTACAGTGGGTGGCCTACTACCTACTATGTGTACATTTCATGGGAAAATTCCCGAGCGGAAAAATAAATTAATAATACCTGCTGTAGAGTGTTTTACAAATAAGAGAATGTACATACATAAAAATACATACATAGGTATACAAGTGGACATGTATAGTAGATGAAATCCTTCATAAAGTACACATAGGACGGGAGTTAATCCTGGGAATGTGTTAAATTTGTGTGAAAAAAAATGGAGGGATTGGATGTGAGAAGGAAAAGAGTAAAGAGAGAGAGAGAGAGGAATAATGGAGGATAAGATGGAACTGGGAGAAAGTAAAGAAAGTTTTCCGTCTGCCGAGGTCATGTTGGTCAAGGGAAGATGGTTTTTTATCTCTGTTCCAAGGAAATATCAGGAGGGATTCACACGTGTAAGGATTCAGTGGGTGATACGAGTGAATTTTTCTTACTTTTCCCAGTCGATGTACTCGTTGGTGATGGTAGCGAGGATCTCGTTGAGGTGAAAGCGATAAGAATTTCTGATGAGCGTCCTCAGAATTGCGTCACGACGTTGAGCTTCGAATCCCAATGCCAAGTCATCCTGCCAATAACGCCAAACATTTGTTAATGTAGCTTTACCTCCTGGCCCTCGCCGGCTCTTAACTACTCCGCGTCTATGTACACTTTTTACTTCAGAAGATACACTCAAGACACGTCTCCGCGCTCCCCGTCCCATCACCACTGACAAACTTTCTCCTTGTCGGCTCTCCCCATATGTATACACGGTGTCAGAGGAAAATGCTGGATTTAAAGAAATTTACTGTTTTTTTCCTTCATCGCACTTCCACGGAGAGAGAAAGAGTGAGTGAGAGCAACTTCCACACTAAAGACGCCGAGTATATTATGAGGATTGCCAAGTCTTTTCCTTTTAAAAGTCAAGGAATTTGTTCTTCTTTGAATAAAAAAAAATTTATGTGCGGGAGCCAGGTGCAGGAGTGTATAAGAATAAAATAAACTGTGTTGATTATGTGCCAACGTCAACTCGAGCCAATCCACGTCCAAGTCAATAATGTAAACTGTAAATGACAATTCTAAAATCCCACTTGTCAACGAACCAACAATTTTACAAGGACATCCATATGTACCCCTTAGAATTTTCCGGAACTCCTTAATAAATCCTTAAAATGCAACCGAGGAAATTGGCTGCTCCGGGACACGAGACGTTCTGTTGACAGAGCGGAGATTTTTTAAACTTTGTATGCACACATACTATCCTTGGGGGTCCCTGCTGCTTTCAAAATACGTTTTGAAGGTTATAAATAAGTCTGGGCCTTCGTAGGGATCAGGAAAGAGACGGAAATGCTCCTGGTGGGGATTTTGAAATGGAATACTGCCCAAGGGAGTTGACTTGAGTCTCAAGCTCAGGGGCTACGAATACCCCTTCCAGGGAACTTGATTAGATATTTTGACAAGGGACAGTGGCGTACATAATATATCATTCAACAATACAAGGTTTGATGGGTAAGGGTATTGTCATTTTAGTACAAGAGGATCCTAGAGAATAAAAAATAATCTTGGGTCAGTGTTTGTTTTTTTGTGTGTGTCTTTTCTTATTTGGGGAGTATCAAAATCAGAGATGTACTCGGACCAAGTTTAATAAACTGTCAACTACAAGACATAATTGAATGGCTTGACTGCCTACTTCACTGGCGGCTACTAGTCCAGCCTCTACTACACTTCTTCTTCTAGTTGGCTCCAAACTTGGCGTTGGCTGGGCTCTTTCTTCTTGGTTTGGTTTGGTTTGGTAACTTTTGCTATTGCTGCTCGTCACGAAATTGAATGTCTGTCTGGTCAATTCTATTCTGTCGGACTGAGAGGGTTTTATATATAAACTATACATGTCTCACCGCCTCCTTTTATGGAGTCTAGTGGCGGAGAATGTGAGACACTGAGGGACGAGAGTCCTATGTATGTAATTGTGCCGTAAAGTCATGGCCTCGTGGATTGGCGTGCGGAAAGGAATTCGTTCCTGGTGAAAATCAAAAACGTGAGTGCGAGGCCGGCTACTGTTGCTGTTGCTGGTCAATAAAGGCGGGTCAGTAAATGAAAGGTTGGCTCCGTGAGGATGTATCTATGGGAAAGAACAGTAATGGAGTTTGTTGAGAGAAATTACCTCGCTAAAGGCGGTCATCTTCTCCAAGGATGAAAGGCCAAATAGTAAATCATACTTTTTGGACACGTCCCGCTTCCCCATTTGGGACTCTGTGGCCGCCTGTCGAATTTTAACAGAAAAACTCATCATACAATGAACATAATACGCTCCTAAGTACATTTCGCATAGGATTTCATCCCGGGCAGGGGGTCCCCCGGTCCATCGGTCATATATACACGCTTATCTAATATCATTCCCATGTACGCCGCCTTCAATGAGATGAGCCCGGCCACCGCCAGAACATCCCGATTGCGAAGGGAATAGAGAGGAGCGTAAGGAGCGGGGAGGTAGCAGAATAGGACAGGGAATGGTCGGTCATAGAATGGCTATAGTGTGTGTCTATAATTTCTAAAATAATTATTATTGCCCTTGATGTACCGGTCCCAAATTGTATCATGCGCGTACATTAACTTGCTATTTATGATGCACTTCACATTTGCCTATCCTAGTTTCCAGGGGAATTTGTCAGAGGATAATTAATTAATGCACTGATAAAACCACGGCTATTACTTGAAAATCCGCTACAACCGTATGCATGTCCCTACAACTATGCTGTCTCCTCCGATGTAATCAGATCCTCCCAAGGAACACTACTACTTACTGCACCCCATACCCTCCAGTTTGGGAATATATGCGAGCAAATGAAAAATGTGTCTATGACCGTACAGATCTAGCCTGGGTCTGTATGAAATCTTGAGAGGAAAACTCCAAACCGGAGCTGACAATTGGAATGATGTCATGGGCGGAATTCCTATGGTTTTTCCATCATAGGCATCGGCAATCGATACGGATGCGATACATGGCTTAGAGTCAAGGGAACGACCAAGATTCCTGGATACTTTCATAGAAAAAAAAGTAAAGCTCGGAGAGTAAGACGGACAGTGTTCAGAATGTGTATTCACAAGTAAGAAGTTATAGAAGATGGAATTTCATCCCAAGTAATAGTTCTGCTCATGTGAGTGTGTGCTGAGTTTCATTCCTCTCCGTGTATATGCATATGTGTGTCGTACGTGTGTCAAGAAAAGATTTCTTGAGAATTCTACAGCGTTAGTTGGTGAAAAGAGACGAGAGAGAGAGAGAGAGGAAAAAAGTCTGGCTACACCCTCGTGGTATGTCTAACGGACCAAGTATGAGGTATAGGGTGCAGTGAGCCTATGGAGGAAGGGTACAACACAAAACACAACAACTTTTTTCATTAGTCAATGTCTATTGGGAAAGTTAAGCTGGGCCAACTCTGTAAGCTTTCCTTTCTATCGGATTTCCGACATAAAATGTGCTAAGCGCATTACGGTTGGAGTCATGAGACGGATCTCTGAGGCTCCGGAAAAGACCTACCACCCTATACCTCTCACTCAAGTCACTCTTTCTCTCTTTCTCTCTCGCTTTCTTTTTTCTTCCTCCTCGTCTGTTTGCTCTTGTTGTGCTCTTGTTTTTCGTCGACGTTGTCTGAAACACATAAAGTTCTCCGTCGGTTTGCATCACAAACCAAGATCAAGGGGAAAAGACACGCAGTGAGGGGAAAAGTAGGCTTTTTAAAATGAATGTAAATAAGGTACATGCTCGAATAATACTGACTCTTTACCACCCGATGAGATAAAACAAAACTTTCCTACCGTGACGTGAAATAAAGGCAAGTCTTCCCACAGCCATCTCTCTCATTCCGTCCTTTCATATTCTCATTCTTTTCCGCTACTCCTTCCATTTGACTCCCTCTAAATCAATGCTAACTTCATTTGTCTCCGTAACTACATATATGACATGGAGCTGGAAGTGGAGGTCTCTGTACAGAGAGAGTCCACGTCCGTTCCTTGGGAGTCTGGACAGTGTGAGAGAGTGAGTTCGGCTGAGGGAATAAATTCAAGGGCAATGCAGAGTAACTCGAGACAAAGGAAAGAACAGGATTTGATGCTTCCGTATTATTTCCTTGAACTCCATTCCGTCTACGACCGATTTCCCAAGGTCAATGAATATGGGGATGGGCCTGCACGGCGGTGGACATGCCAGGGGGTAGAGTGGAAGAATTAGATTAAGGATTATGGTGGAGTATTTTATTTGAATAGGCAATCGACACGGGAGAATGGGAGTGTGAGGAAGCGGGTTAACTTACCCTAAAACCAGGTTTGATAACGACACCATCAATGCTGGGACCGAAATCGACGGAGAATTTGGGCGGAGGAAGTTTAGAAAAGTAGGAAAAATGTTTATTTTTGAGGCAATCAAGAACAGGGTCATGACTCGTGGACCCATAGGACCCGGACGATTTTCCATGTTGACTCTCTCGACTGGGCTGGGTCGTGGTCGTCGTCGGGGTGGTAAATGAGATGCCAGATGAGTTGGTCCCATTGGCAGCTGACGAATTGCTGCCCGATTGCCCATTCAACGAACAATTTAGTGCTTCGGCCAAGGCAATTGCAACGGCGGCAGGATCGGAAACAAGAGCCCATGGGGCATGAGATGAGCCCGCCATCAGAATAGATCGGTGGAATAATCCTGTGTGTCATTCACATAATTGGATTGGTTACATTTCATTACGTTACAACACAATTCCCCTCTCCGCACCTTTCTCCACACATCTCCACCTCATCATTTTTTCCACACTTTCTCCTCCGTCTTCCCAACCAACTCATCCAAGACTCCTCCAACAACTATTACGCACCATCACATGCCCGAGTCTCTCCACCTATTACTATATTACATTACATCCACTCCTACACGCGTCCAGAACAACTTCAACAAAAGACGCCCCATCAACCTCTATCCAACTTCACTTATTTTTCAACCATATGCACACAAAGGCCTATCCGTGTGTACTTTGCGGGCGCTCCCGTATTTCATTTTATAAGCCTCCGTCTACAGTCCTATCTCTACTACACTCCCTGCGCAAAAAAAAGAACAGGAAAAGCATGCATACGCTCTCTTTATGGGCTCATAATGCCAAAGAAAATTTATCAGTTTTGATTTCCTCTCTTCTGTGTAAACTATTGCAAAACTTAGCTCTGTAAATTTTACCCATGGAGAAAAGAGCTTCTGTTCTAGTTGTACCCTTGCATCATGTGTACATATGTGCTACATGGAGCCCGTCTTCTTTCGAGTACATAAAACGTTTGGAAATCCAGGAAAATAAATATAAAAAAAATTCTCCTTCACTTTTTATCCGCTCTGTCGCTTTTTATTATTCCACTTTCAGACCTAGATTCAATACTTTCTCTATATCAGTTCCGTTTTTTTCCTTCACCGCCACGTGAACAACCATTCGATAGTTCGAAAACCAAACTTTTAATTTTACTTTAATGTGCTTGCACTCACAGGACATTTTTTTAAAGGGAGAAAAACCAGGAACTACGTGAAACAAACTAGTTGGAACGCACCGTTAATAACCGTAATAACCGATGTTGCATTTAATTTTAAGTAAATATGTCTAGCAAACGAAAATATGGGCCTTTAACCTTTGTCATTGCTTTCACTGCACAGAAAAGTAAATGTGGGGCACTTATTTTTTACAGTATTGGTCATGTCACATAGCTATATTGTTTTGTATAGCTTAATAGTGGTCTTATGTAAGTACATTGGTACAACTGGATCAGAATATAGTCCAAGTTGATTGAACTTAACTCTTGATTGATGAAATGGGGAAAGGTACAGATGAAGAAAGTATAAAAAAAGGGCTGTGCTGTAACTGACACAAAACACTTCATGTTGAGGAAAGCATTGTTTCCGACAGTCTTTGTTCTTTGTTCTTTCTCTTTCACAAAAATATTAAAAGCTCGAGAAAAATCCGGCTGTGAGGAAGTTAACCATGTATTTGATGGAGACTGGATGAAACTCCTACTCGCCTCGCCTTTCACTCCAATGTCGACGACTGTTTAAAATTTCGAGGCTCAAAGTAGTCCCTTGTTTTTGTTGTTGCTTTTGTTGTTTTGTATTTCAAGGATCTTTTGTTTCTTCACTTTCTACTCGCCGATAGCTCCTTTTCCCAGCCCAGATAGATGTAGCCCCGTACAAAAATGATACTTGGGTGGAGGGTAAATACAGGTAATAGAATTAATTACTCTTTTAATGGATTTACCATTAGTTTTTTAAGGCCTACATTTATTTAAGGATGCACATATTTCTTCTCTACATAGAGGCAGAGACATGGGCAAAGTGAAAGTAGAGAGAGCGTATAGGTAGATACCTGCGTACATCGAAAAATGCAGGGTTCTGATGACGAACATCAGAATGTGAAAATCTATTAACCTTTCGTTCATTTGAAATAGTTGAAATAAAGATAAATGGAGGAAATAAATGGTTGGGCCTCCTTGCACTAGAAAAACATCCAAGTTACTATTGATAGCTATATATATATCTTTCCTGTACCTGGCATGACAGCCGGAGATGACATGAGAAAATGAATACAAGCAGCTCCAGCTTCATATCCCATCAATGTAATATTTTCTGGATCCCCACCAAAAAACATTATATTTTCTTTGATCCAATGTAAAGCTGCAATTTGGTCCATGAGACCATAGTTGGCGACTCGAGGCTTTGATGTAGGGGATGAGTTGGCATTGAGGAAACCTTAAAAGCAAATACATGTGACCGCATTAGCGTTAATAAATACAATCTAATAAACAATCCATTTCTCCACCGCCCATCATCCCCCACTCTCTTGTCATTCATAAATGGTACCCATGCACATCTCTTTTTCATTGGAGATTCCAACATTCCCCCCCCCCTCCATATGAGACCTGATTTTGATTTAGACTTTGATTTACAAATAAAAACACACACACCAATAAATACAAATCCAATTTATGCATGAAGGGGAAAGGTATAGAGTGGTTTAAAGGAACGCATATGTACAGAGGTAACTTTCACCAGAGTTTATTGGATTAGGATATATCCCCTGTCAGTCACTCCATACAATCCTCAACTCTTTGTCTACGGTACAATTTACAATATAATAAAATGAGACTTGAAAAATATCACATTGCTCCGTTTTTTGTGTGGCTTATTTTATGTTCCAGTTTCTCTCCGCGACCAATGACGCACATAGAAATAGAGCAGCTTGTTAAAAAGAGAAGTGTGGAAAAGAAAATGGTTTAGTTTGAATGAGAAATTGAATTCATTTAGTAGGTACTTCTTATTTTACCTTTATTTTGCTTTTTCTTATATCTGTACTACTGACTGTGTGTAGACTGAGTACAATGGTAATGGATGAAGGAAATAAAATGTTACTTTTGAAAGATTGAAGAGAATTGTAGCTGACAAAGGATTTTATTACTTGACTGGCTTATTTTCTATTTTACATTGTCAACGTGGTTGTCTCCATCAACAAAGAAATACACCAAACGCAGAGCCACACAAAATAATAGACTAAAATTGAAAAGTCGATTAAGACAGCAGAAGAAAGATTGGTCTTGTACGCCTCCTTGTAGTTTGTCTTCCGTGCAAAGAAGAAAATATCAATAGGTGGCTAAATATAGTAAAATCTTGAGCATGGAATTTGTATGTTTTTGATGTACTGAAGTAAATTCTGTATATAATGCTATCTCATGCACCACTGTGCATACAAGGAGAAACAAAGGGAAAAAAGGGCAAAAAAATAGAATTTGTTTACCTAGGACTCCAAGGCGATAATTGAGGGTGACAAAGACGATGTCGGCGTAGGCGGACAGGACCGTTCCATCAGAGAGGTTCCCACTACCCCATGAGAACTTTCCACCATGAATGAACACCAAAACGGGTCGTAATTTCGGCTCGGGACCTAGTAAAGTTTAAAGCAAAAGGGGATTACAATTACATGACTGTGTAGACCGAGTGAGAGAGAGAGAGAGAAAGAACCATAATGCCTTGTGTGTAAGATAAGAAAACAAATGGTGGGCAATTTGTGTGAAACAGTTTACTCACAGCTCAGTGTGCAAGGTACTCCTTGGAAAGCATATCATTCTATTGGATTGGATATTTGGATTCGAAAAACTTCAAACGTACAGGTGTTCCCTCTTATTTTTTCCTACATTCTAAATTGGCTTGTCTTCCACTCTTTTCATACACAACTTGTAATGGCTGTCCTGCCTTACTTTTCCAAGATTTCCCCTTTTCATCTCACCTTATGTATACTATTGCTTGCATGTACTGCCTAATTAAATTTGCAAGTCCTTACTGTTTCCAAAGCTCAACGTTGCAAGGAGGTAGGTAGGTTCATCTATTGGTAGGTAGTTTACTACCTACACATGGCTACTCTGACGCAAGAATGTAAATCGCTGATCTTTGATATGTATGTCTTTCCATGTATGTATTTAGTAATAAAATTTTATTACATAGACTTTCTCCAATCTTCTTGACTTTATGAGCCTCATTTTTCAAATGCTTTCTCCAAAGCTGCTAAATTCTACATTCAGTAATGAAGGAGCGGAGAAAGGAGAAATAAAACAGTTTGATTGCAAGTCACACAAATATTTGTATAGAACTCTCCTTCTCCAACCAAACTGTGAGATTATGAAAAATGTTTTTAATCTCGCATCACGCACAACGACCCGAGGGAAAGCGACACATACACAGACTTTCTTTATGCTTGTTTGTATTTGTACGTTTGTCCTTTAAAACATGCATGCATTGTAGTTGAGTCGCCGTAAGTTATTCTATCAGTATAAATAGTACCATTACGAAACAATCTTTGTACATGTGTAGTATAAGTGGGATAAATCCGTTTATTTATGCTATAATACGTTAAAAGTATAATTATCATGGCATGCATATCTTTCAGATTTGGAATTTATCGAGTCTATTCTTTGAAATGAATATGAGTAAAGGAAAAAAAATGAATAAAATAAAAAGCATTAAGAGAAACACAATTCCCGCTTCAAGGAAATTACTGGGAGAGATCCGAAGGAGAGAGGATGATGGGCTGGGAAGGAGTGAAGGGAGGAGAATGCACATGGATATAAAAGGAAGCGATTTGTGAGTGTATTAAGATATATCCGACAGTTATCCTTCTCTTAAGAGAGTATCACTTAGAAGTGTTGTCGAGGGTGTAGTGTACAGGGTAGGCTCTTCTGCAAGGATGTTATTCAAATAGAAATTCCATCCAAAAAGGCCTCACTCAGTCTGTCTAGAGCTGAATGTAAAACTAAAGATATTTGATCGTTTTTAGTAAGTGCTTTTAAAATTGCTCTATCGTAGTATTTGGACAGAAATGAGAATTCACTGTTACTCACACTTACACACTCAAATGTTGTAAAACATAATAATCTGGTGTTTTTCTTCAAGACTTTTCCCCTGGCTTGATTCGCACCACTCACTAGTCAGAGGTATACCTATATACATCTGTATGGTACTGTACATTCTCAGAGATTGCAGTGAGCGTGTAATTTTATTGATGATCAAAATACTTGCCAAAATTACATGGCACATTTGTATTGTTTGTTTTTCCTTTTTCCTTTTAGCTCTAGATTTCAAGAATTTACAATTCTCAAGCAATAAGAATGACAACGACTATGGTGATGCTAATGATAATGATAATGAAATTCGATTTTCGATCTGTAATTGGAAATTCCATCAAGTCTTTGGCCGGTGCTTGTACAGACGTTATTGTTGCTTTGAACTGTGCTTCCAGGCTGTATGTGTGCTGGAAGATTTAACAAGTGGGCACTCGCCAAGAAATGAAATGTCGTGTAGACAATGGAATGATGAATCTCCATTCCATTGTGAAATGTAGAATAAATAGAAGAGTTCACATCCCGATTCCCTTCCCTCCAATCTGCAGGGGCAATACAATAAGAATAACAACAAGGGGTTTATTGAGTGGGACTCGGGAGAGGAACTTGTTCTATTTTGCATTTGTGGGAAGGGAAAGTGCGCACCATATTGCAACCTTATTTCTAATGCGAATTTATTTTATCTTTATGAACGGCCTCTCCACATTACGTATACATATAAAATATAGATAACCATTGAAATCTTTCCCCTCATCGGATTTTACGATGAGCCAGCTTGTTGTAATGAAGCTCTCTATCCTTCTCCTTCGTGCCGTCATTGCGTAAAGAAGAAGAAGAAGAAGAAGAAGAAGAAGAAGAAGAAGGAGGCCCAGTTCTGGAGGGAGTGAAGGCGCAGAAAAGAAATACAAAATCCCGGTACAGTCTCCACCATCCTGAAGCTGATATGCATGGCGTGTGCTCCTGTTCAAGACAAGATATCTAAGCCATAGATGGGGAGGAAGGAAGGAAGATCTGAATACGAAAATGAATCTTTCCTATATTATCCATATATTTGGTACTATTTTACAAACATAAAATACTGTAAATTTCGTTCCACTTTAGGCTACTACTACAGCGACGACTTGGTACGCTGAGGCTCTGATCGGTCTTTGTTTTTTTCCCAGAGTTTTGAGAATGGTCTTGGCTCTCTGGTACTGGAAGGGTCTGGACGGGAATGTTGGAGATTTTTCTGAGACACGCCTTTCATCTTAACAAATGATTCGTGCCTCTTCCCATGGCTTCCCTTCCTTCGTGTTTGTAATCTTTGAGTAGAGAAAATCGATGATGGTATTTTTTTAAGGGAATAAAAAAATTATACTCTTTCACACAACGGAGCTATGGAGGAGAAGAATGTAGAATGTAAATGTACAGCCGTCGTCAATGACAAGCTTGTTCTTTATGGAATTGAGCTTCTCGAATGACAAGATTGATGCTTCCGCGGTAACTATTTACGTCACCACAAGAATCTTGCAGTCTTGGGATTTCGAAATTTTCCATGAACGTCTCTATCACTTTCCTTGCCGCTACCTTGCCGACTCTAGGCATATATAGCCAGACGAGAGGGAGAGAGAGTGAGAGTAAGAGCCGAGACAGACGTACGAACTCCCACACACCTACTTTCTATCTTCCCAGTCGTATAGGTACATTCAATTAAACTAAAATATGAGATGAGACCACGTAAGGAATTATTCGGGAACAAAGTAGGCTGGGAGCTACAGGGGATGAGCCCCAGTCATCTGTATTCATTTAATTTTGTGCTCATGATCATTCTCGTCTCTTGTACGGACCTCACGACTATCCTCACTGACAAACTTCCAGCGCTCAAATGGTTACTTCATATCAATAAACAACACAGCACCTACAGTTAATAGAGTGACTGGATCCTGGATATTTAGGAAACAAATGACTTCAAAAACCTCATAATGGCACACTCATTTCCGTTGGCATTTCTCACTTTCTCCGTATCCCTCTAGTCCTCCTACAATCTTACAACAAATGTCTGTCAATTTTTAATTTCAATTCTCAACAAGTACTTGGACCAATATTCTATCACGTAAATTTACTTGCTCCCAATTACTAGCTATGTTCTCCAATGTGGTAGGTACAATGGCTGTACGAAGTGGAGCTTCCTAAGGGGAAAGAACCTTGTCAAGCTAAAAATAAGCTCTGGATTTCATTTTGATTCTGAAAATAAATATCTATACTGTGCATAGCTAATTGCACTCTAAATTCCAGATATCGTCGGCTTCAGGAGCTTGCTCATAGTATAGGTATGCATAGGGATATTTAGATATACTGTGGTGCTCACCGTGGAACGGGGAGAGCGAGCACTCTGTTGTATGGACAGGGACTGTAAGAGCCATTCATTTTGAAAATTAAACAAACTTCAGGAACATCAAAAGCAAATAGTTGGACCGAATTCAAATAATTATTGATATTAAATCCAAACATTGTATCCAGGCCTGTTGTGTACAATAGGTCGTTATCTTGACAAGGAATGCGCTATTGATTACATTATTATATGGCTTAAGGTAAGCTACATATAGGTCTTAGTCAGTCCGTGCATACTGGCCTCATTGTACCTGAGCCTCTCTGACTCTGGAACAACCAAAAAGCTGTACTCAAATGTCTACATGGGAATTCACTCCACTGTTAATGGGAGTGAGAGTAATATAGATATATACGTCGTAGGCTAAGGAGCAATGCTGTATTTCCCATCTTTTACAAAAGTTGGAAAATACCTCTTATTTTCATATTTTTGATAGGTTCACAGTGCCTAAAGTTTGCACTATTTTTTTAAAGTTTTATTTTCTTAAGTCAGAATAAAGCTTTTGGGCTTTGCTTTTTGCTTCTCAGTTTGTTTTGGATTTGCACTTCCCATCACTTGTTAAAAGGACTGGATATGCGTTATTTTGCTTCTTGAGGGATGTTCTATACCTATTTGTAACGTAGCACTTGTGATAAACCGAAACTGTGTAAAAAGCTAGTTGGAAGGGGAAGATTTATAGTTTGCATCCCCAGTACTATGGAGAAACGATAATTATCCTAGTAACTCAGTCATTCATTGAGAACAAGAGGTAAAATTTACGATAAGTGGAATATCGGCCAGAGCGTTAATTCTAATGGAATTGTCGTATTAAGTCAGTGAGTGATCCATTTCCGTATAAAACTCTCTGCTACGTAAATACTCCAATACTCGTCCGGCCCACCACTCAATACTCTGAGTATACAAAGTTGTACTATACAACGTCGGTAAGCCCAGGTCTGCGAATTTCAAAGCCCATGAACTGCACCACTACACTTCAGCTCCTCCGAAAAGTAATGTCCACTGAAAGTTCAAGGAATTGATGCTGAATGTAATTAGGTAGTACAAATAAAATACAGACGCTCACTCTCAGAAACATTCATAAATATCAACAAACAGATTCACATCTCATTTACTCAGAGTCAGTCTCATCGAACAGAGTGCATTCCCCATATTTTCCATTTGAATCATTCCATCTCTCGTCTTTTTGCTAATTGCTAACCGCACGTTAAATTTCAATTCAACTAACGTCGTTAGCGTCATTCCCTTATGACAGCCAGTTCCTTTTAATTCCACTCCTAAATCCTTCCTTTATCGTTTCTTGGGGGAAAAAAATGGGATGCCTCAACTCATTCTAATTAAAGGCAAAAACTCTATTCTTACTTGAATCTTAAATCTTTGAATCAATTTCACTGCATTTGACACCTTCCGTTGTTCCTACATGTTTATGGAAATGTAATTTAAATTACTAGCTTCCAATTAGTACTGATTTCGTTTTTATGGCCAAATGTGTGCATAACATTTTAACTACCTCCTTAGTTATACAATCCCAATTTCTACTTGTGTAGGTATACAAATTATGTGGCTCATTATACGACACAGTCAATTCCATACGCAAATAAATCATAATCATATGCCATTCATTCATAAGATTGTAAATTCAAAGAAACACATTATATTTAAATTCGTAATGATGTAATCTTCCGTCCCTACATAGCTGCATACCTAACCAAGTTCAAATTAAAATGAGAAGGAGTACCAAATTTCGTATCGCACGGATCTACAGAAGATAAATATAAAGATTAAGAGGGAGACGCGTGAAAGGGAAAGTTAGAATAAAAATAAATGTGCTAAAAGATGTACTACATTGGCTCAGTCCCTAGTCCGCTGAATTTAGGGTAACTTTAATGTGCTTACATGAATATACACTGAAGGCAAGTATCTGCATTGCACAACTTTTCCTAATTAGAACAAAGGGAAAATCAACAAGGGAAAAAATTAAATAGAGAAGAAAAGAGCCGAAGTAAATGTGGTAAATTATGAAAATTGCATCATATGATACTTCAAGGAACCAACTATCAGTAGTTTGGTCTGCTTTGCTTGGGTTGACTTGGGTTGAGCTCACTATTCTTTATGACACTCCTGTACACAAATGTATAACCTGTGGTGTGCCTGTGAAACGTCGTGGACCGATAGGACCTCCTCCCACAAGCGCCCACTCACTCTCTGTTAATTTATTTTACCATTGCAATAGATGCAAAATCCTACAAATAATTTGAACCCTATGCTAAGAAACAAAAAAAAATCATTCCTTATTTTCTAGTATTAAGCTAAATTGTCTATATACCAAATATCCTTAGTAAAGAATACGATCAAAATCTATTGTATATAGTTAAGCATCACAGGATACGCTAAGAGTTGCCCTTGAAACTTTTCCAATGAATTTGATTATAGTGTCCAAGAGGGTTTATGGATACTTGTGGCCCGATCTCGACACCTCTAGCCTAAAATGCTGTTAGCCCACGACATTTATGCAGGTAGGTATGTACATATACATAAATGTAGGTATATTTTTTGAGGCTTTACTTTGTTGTGCATATATATGACTAGGGATCAAATAATGTGGGTCTGGTCTAGGGCCAGCACGATTCCAACATAATGGTATACGTAGCTGCGCCACCCATAGATGTGCCCCAATAGGTAGCTTCCGAGAAGCAGCTCGTAATTTTAGATACTACACAAGAGGTTGTAAAGGAGAAAGGGAGAGATGGTGAGAGTATGTGGTATTATTTTGGGAGGCAGACGGAATACGCGGAATACGAGGAGAAAGGGAAAATAGCCCATGGTACGAGAAATATGAGAATTAATTAATTTCTCCCTCTAGGCAATTCTTCTGTTGGAACTTTTTGCATGGAAAGTGAATCATACGTGGCTTGTAGATACTTGCACAAAGCATTGCATTGCATTGTAGAGTACTCACCCATTCAACTATCTCTTCTTTCCTATGTTTCTTCCCCGTGCTATTTTGTATTTTTTTGTGTGTATTTCGTATTCATATACAAATGTATGTACGTTCCCTCGTTTCCTCCTTTCCTTTTTTTCCCTCTTGTCCATTGTTATGTAATAGGATGTGATGGGATGTGATGCAATGTGATGGGTTGGGATAGGATAGGATAACCAAGGAAAGAAAAGACGTGACGTAAAGCAGAAGTAATTCGGACAAGTTTCCTCCTTGAGGGGAAAAGAAAAATGTCTGAAGAGACGGAGACTGAAGGCTCAACTGAGAGAGAAGACTCAGCTGAGAGAGAGAGAGAAAGAAGACTCAAGGGTCCTTGAAGCTATAGATGTAGACATCAAAAACTAAATCGGTAAATTGTTCGGCCTGACTTAACGTCAATGAGGGGAGAAGAATATTTATTTATATCTTTGTCCCAGTTCCACCTCATGCTTCCATCTCTCACCCATTCCCTCGCTCACCCATTCATGCATACATTCCTAGCCTCTCCCTGAATTTACATAGCATATCATACATATTTATAAAAAATATTACTCTTCCGACTAATGAATATTTTATGTATTATATTTACACTCGAATCACATTCCTTATGTCTGGATGAAACCAAGGGACCATCAAGAACTCACTCAACAACCGGGGAAAAAAGATAGCAATTTATTCTTATTTTCTCCATAATATTATCCATGTTCTGAGCTACCTTCTTATTTTTTAGTTTTCATTTTTCATTTCCTTTCCCCGGCAGCACACACACATATACTCATACAAACTTCCACTCCAACACCCAAGCTTAGTTAGAGCTGACTTTCGTTTTCCCGCATTATTAAAAACGGAGGACAATCATTGGATTTCCTCCCCGTATGGCATTGTGCGTACATTCATAGATAGACCCAGTTAAGTTAAGGGGCTCGTGGTTACGTACATAGCACACAGGATTACCTCGAATTTGAAATGAATGGCAGACCATCTCATCAGGCCGGAATACATAATCATGGTTATTATGTTAATGGAAGCTTATCCTTAATTGAATTAGGAAGGGTTCTGTACACAAGAAGGCAGGAAAGAGACACGCACAATGTACCTCCATGCTGACTTCATGCTTGTGTATGGACTTGTGCTGACTGTAACTGTAACTGTGAGTGAGTTTAGTATGAGGAAGGGAAAGTGTAATGTTGTGGAACCGCAATATGGTCCATGCTGTCGAAGACTGTCCTTATATAATTTAATGCTAGAATAGAATTGCTACATAATAGCAGAGGTAGAGGGAGAAAAAGTTTATTTTTTTTTGGTACGGAGGATCGGGAATAGAAATATATGACATAGTTGTCGCAAATAAGCAAAACCAATGGATCCAAACTTGGTCCCATAAAAAGTGCCATGATGAAGGAATCGACCATTACAGACCGACTAATGTCCTCATATTGCAACACTGAGAGTGCATTTATTTTCATAATGGACAACTTCTTGATGGCAACCAAATACAAACATTTTCTCATTCGAAAAAAGAAGAGTCAGAGCAACAGAGAAAAAAACTGAATCACTGAATCCAAACTCATTCACTCAGTCACACAACTACCACTTTCCCTCCAACACATCCCAACATCCCTCCCAACCAACAACCAAGTTACCATCCAAGCAAGTCTACATATGTACGGACACAGAGTAAACAATGTAACCTGTCCCAAGTGAAAGTGAAAGTAAAAAACTATGTATCCATCCCAGTCGTCTCTGCCCCGTAAACTTCGTCGTGTGTCTTCAGTGTGTTTTGTTCATGGAAAAGAGAGAATTCAAACTTTATGCATACCTCTAGCTACATAAACAATTGTTGGTAAAGTAAAAGTCCATTGGAAAAATATGTGAAGAGTGAACAAGACCATGAAGCCAGAAGCCGGGCTTCTAACGACAAAAATATACTCTCGTGCATTTATATTCCCTTTCTCTCCTACATCTCTCTACATGTCTACATGCCCAGTAATGTTTGTTTAGTAAGTGCAGTAGAGACGGGAGAAAGAAGTCACAGGGAAAATAGGAAGGAGTAACAGTATCTGGATGGAGGCATGACGGCAATGTCTACAAGAATAAGAAAGGACTTTCTCCATACGTATGTGCATGGAGTACAAGAGAGAAAGAGAGAGAGAGAGTCGATTGGGAAGCAAAATTTATGGTAAAAGCGAGAAGGAAAGAAGCAAAATCAGTATTTCACATCTAATGGGGTCTTACAATGGTGATTTCCGACACTCAAAATTTTTTCCATGTAGCCCAAGATGCTTTTCCTTGTTGGCCCGTTGTTGTTTGGCCACACAGTGTACACTCACACAAGATACCTACACAACTCCGAGAGCAGACCAGACTATAGACCACCGCTCACTCCACTCCACTCCACTCCACTTTTCTATCCCCAAAACTATTATTATAACTCTACACTGCACTCTATACGCAGACATAACGATAAAGTTCCAGATTTACACAGAGCAAAACACGACAAGGAAATATATGGCAGCCAGGTATATCCACCTATGTACGTCCCTGTATCTCCCGACGTGCACTTTCAAGCCCAGCTATAACTCTATTTATGAGAATATCTGGAAAGGAAAAAATAAAAGTACTTATGTATAAGCGTTGTGTAAGTGTTTCAGTTTCAAGTCATTCCGTTCTATACACGAAATACATAAGTAGTATAAAAGGTACAAGCTCTAACTGACGTACGACGTGGGCTGGTACATGTAGATGTAACCCACGGGGAAGTAGGTGTATATGCACGTATACTAATAGACGTAATTCACCTACTAGTTGTAATAGTATCGATAGGATAGTGAGTTAAACGTACGTTCTGTTGTCAGCCCTAGAAAATCTATCTACTAACTTGAGACTTTTAGAGAGTTTCACATGCCAAACAGTCCATCTGTATGGCACATACACAGACGCCCCTTGAAATATGTAGAATGGAAAGAAAATAAAAGAACTATAGATGAAATAGAAGAGAAAGAAGGAGTCGGAGTGGTAGTGGTGGCGGTGGCTGATGCCATTGGGTCTTCTAGAGTTCCTCTAAGTATACTGCAGAATATTTTCGGTATTAAGTGTGCAACTAAGTTGGGGAGTTGAAATAAAACTTTTATATATAAGAGTTACGTTACGACCCGGAAAACTAACTGGGCCAAGCTCAGAACAGCTCGAGCCTGCCAGAAAAACATAAAATTCCATGGTAGCCAAATACAGATAATAAATAATCGCATATCCTCTTTTATCATGGAAATTAAATTGCTGACAATCACATGGCAAGTAAACATTCATTTCAATCCCTTTCCAAGTACCTTCTACCCAACCATCACAAGTACGCACAAGTGTTCTTCAGGAGTTTCCCTGGATTTTTTATTCGAAGCATTTAGCTCAGTATCATACGTTGATGCGGGCTGTCAACGCTCCCTTTCCCTCATTTCGAACGACTAAAAAACTAATAACTGGTTTCTGGGTGCAGCTACTACCCCCTCCGCATTGTACCAAAGTGATATTAAACCCTTGTAAAATCTTTAACGTTCTTCCAAAAATTCTCAATTGCATTTTCTAGCCACTTGTTGTAAACCGGATCTCTTGATGGTGCAAGTAGCAAAACAATCATAAGAAGTCTTATGCGTTTTCTAAAGGCGTACAAAATTTATCGAGCTGGTAAGATAAGAAGGTACAAGTGTCCTTTGCAGCTCAGTTTAGTTTATAACGTTTTGAAAAGGGACTTGTTAAATATTTATGGTGGACGCAAAATGATCAAATTTATTATCTGATCCGGAGTGGCCTGGGATGTCTGGTCTGGACTTAAATTTCAGAGTTAAAATTTCATGAATTTACCGAGTATCACTATGAATTTTACTTTACGTTTTTATCGATTTCCTTTCTTCTGTGTATGATCTTAAGCTCAGTTCAAGCACCCTTATAAAGAAGTAGTAAAACTTTAGAAGCTGGAGATTCCCCTTCAAAAAAATGACACAGAACAAAGACGGGAGAGTAGTTTTCATTAGATTCATTGACCAACACACACGACACATTTCTCCCAACGCAACGCACTGGAGCCATTTCACTGGATTTAAGAAAAGAAAGTGCGGTGAAAGTAAGTGAAAGTCGTCGAAAATGAAATAAAATGGAGTTTGGGGTAGAGATAAAATAGAGTAAAATAAATGAGTAAAATGAATGAAAGTTGGGGGGATGGTGAAAGCATAGATTTCCGTAGGATCAATGACTGGGTGAATCTCAAGTCCAGTGAATCCGATTTCACGTAACATTAATTATTCCTGAAGTTTCGAACCGGACATGAACGGCTACAACCACTTTGACGACAATAACATCCGAATAAATCCCTCAGCTGGAACCTGTAACTTCAATAAATGCACCACTCACGACTCCCCACTATGTCATGTTGAACCCTTGGGACAATCGGACAGAAAAACACATGCAACGAACCAACAGAGCTACTCTTCAAGCTCAGCTAGAAACATATGAACTTCCTTACAATCCAGTCTGCGCTTTCTCTCTCTCCTCATATCCCTATACACATTCTATCTAATTCCCCCTCCTTCTTACTCTGGTCCCACAATTTCCCTTTCATGCGTATGAGAGCTGCAGAGCGTCATAGAGATCCACTAATGCTATTTCCTTACACAAAATGGAATTTCCTGATATATAGTTATAGCTATAAGGTCGGTGAATATCCAAAGGACACACTCGAATATGTCCCATAAGTCTTTTGGTTTCAGACGACAGCTCTATCCCTATCATCCACTTTCTCCGTGGCCCTCCCTTACAGGACTGTCACTTCATCCCTATACTTTCCACATGCACCACATCTCGGTAACACTATACGTCCCACCTCCTTCATCCATATATTATATAAATGTCCTAACGTACATATGTACATACTGCCACAGATGGAATCTTTATAACGTCACATCCTATTAGGTCATACAGATAAGTTCACTTGATACTCCCCCACTCCAGCTCCGTCTTCGTCTCCTTTCATTCTTATCTCTCAAGGTTAACATAGCATATGAAAGTTTTACTTTATTTGTTTTACTTGGCTGAATCCAAGGATAATAGAGAAGAGATGGAGATAAAACTGAAACTAGATGCTACCTTCCAACTCATGTACCGCAACCCGGTCTGCTGCTGTAGATCTCCTTCTGTGTCCTTCCTTATAAATAATATAGATCTCCTAATACATCTACGACTCAACGCAACTCGAAAGTATAGAATACTTCTGGCTACTAGCCGTAATATACACCTTAGACTCCTCTCTTTATGTTTCTACTCTGGTCTCCCTTACCTACGTAAACAAAGAGCATAAAATGAGGTGGAGACTAAAAGCGTTTTTTTCTTCCTTTCTCCCGGATGTTTAAGGTGTAGCGTGATCTGTTGTGATGACACAAAATGGAGTTTCAAAATCTGGCTATATTTATTATAATGACCAGTGTACAGTCTGTACTGTACATCTGTTCTTTCCATTGAGCTGTTGCTTTCCCGCTGGGCCCCTCTCATTGCTGGTACTTTGGCTGGTCTAGACACTCCCTGGTTTAATGACGGAGTACTTGGAGACCATAGACATAGACCTTACGTACATACGCAAGAATGCGCGAGCTTTAGATTTTAATCATGATATCTTTACAGCAGCATGAATTTCAAAGTTCATGAGAAGGTGGCAGAGAAAAGTTTGAAAGGATGAGAGTAGTTGCCAACATTTCCAACATTTTGACTGGGATCTTCAATAACCCCGTATGTAATGCTAAATACCTACAGATTGTGAGTGCTTCATCCATCCACTCATCTATGTACTTGCATATACATGGCTGCGATTGGGTTTAGGGGGATAACTAGCTCCTCTGGTAGTATACCTATACTAAAGCTCTGACGCATAATTATGTACATAGCTATTACCCATGTACGCGGAGTGTCAACACTGAGATTTCTTGAAGCCAAAAGCTTTCCCCATGTATGTACAGAGATAATCCTTTGACACTTTCACCCTTCAACTTTATTTATATAATAATACCTACGCACAGAGTAAATTTCGGAGGAAATTCTTTGAGCATCTATTTAATTTGATGTCGCTATTATCCAAAGTATTCCCTAGCGGACGTCTATGTGCTCCCCAACGAGTAAAGTTTTAAGAGTCAACTTTTAACTGTGAGCAGTGTAAACTACTAAATCCTCCAAGTCCATTTTAACTTGACAAATTTAATCATTCAAAATTCAATTTGGTTAAAATCTTTATGCGGACTCAGTAGCGTAAGCTTGTTATACACGAAATAACCTAATGCTTATCTAATACCTACATTACTATGTAAAATTTTGAATCTAAATGAGAGCAAAACAATATTTTAGTACGCAGCGATTCAGTGATATATTAATAAACAAGAAACTCAGGGACTTAGAAGCATTGAAGAAAAGACATGTAACTATTCACTGTGATTTTGAAATATAAAAAATACTGAACATTCAATTCCAAACCGATCAAGATGCACTGTAATTATGAGCCCGGCATAAAATATTTAGTGAGCCCTGTGTCGGTCGTCAACAATGAATCAATTTGTAGTTTTCTTTGCAACAAAAAAATATTAAAAAATTGTATGATTGCTTCCTCGAGTGTAATGAATTGGTGTAAGAGTCGAGGTTTTCAGACATTGCTTTCTTGTTTTTTTAGTCGGGATGGAAGCTGCGGAGAGGCTGGAGCTAACTTATGAGGACTAATCGGATGTGAGAGTAGTAGATTCAATGATAGAATCGAAGTGGTTTAGGATATGAGAGAAGAGAACGGAGGATGTAGAAGGTGAAAGATGAGAGAGGAGAGTGTGTAGGTAGTGAGATATGCTTGTGCCAAGATGAGAGTGTAGGGGAAGTGGATTCATTTGTGTTTGAACGTTTCAAGAAATTAAGCGATGCCAAATAATCCGGGCGTGAAGGACTTAGAGAAGGAAGCAAAGAGGAAGAATTATTTGGCTAACTGTACAGCCGAGTCGGAGGATTTTAGTTGTTTCAGTTTTACAAAGTCACAATGTTAATGTTTGCAAACTGGAAGATTGTCTAATGCAATAAAATACAGTTTTAGTTTATGTTAATGACATTGATCCTACGTCCACGACAAGAAGATTCACTTCCTCCTTGCTCCCTTCAACTTTACTCACGCAAATGATCTAAGAGTAATTCCTGGGCTCCATGCATACAATAGTAGTATATAGCTGAACGTGTAAATGCGGTGCATGCACACAGTAGTACCTTTGTACAATTATATAGACATAGTCAAACCTATAGTGTATGGCCTTTCCCCATTGCTTAGGACTTCCGAGCGCCTCCGGAGGATTCATGGGACCAAGAAACATTGCTACTGATAGCTATAAGCTATTCTCTGTATTCTCGAGTCATCTTTACAGTTTACTTACTTACATTAGCTGAGATAAGATTTCTCGAAATTCCTTTCCAGCATTTCTCACTTGCATTTAAATAGATTCACTATGTGTTACATGTCCTGCACTGAGATTAGTTTTATTTATAAACATGGCACATTTGTTTCACTTTGTACGGATCTCGCTACTCCTGCTCTCTCGCTTTCTCTTTCTCTCTCTCTCTCTCTCTCTCTCCCGTGCAATGCCTGTCTCTGGGTGGCCGTTGCCAAGCGAAGCAGTGCAATGCCAAGGAGAGAGGAGACGGAAGAGAAATAGAAAAGCAGAAGACACAACCAACTCAGACTTTCCATTCCAACATCTAAACAGACAGTCACAATAACAACCACAAGGAGAACTAAGAGGGCTGAGAGTATAAGAGAAGGAGCTCAAGCTAAGAAAGTTGCTTTCCCTCTGCACAGAGAGACAGTGGAGGTTCTTATGTAAACTTGGTTCAGGGGCATCCAACTCACGAATCCACTGCAACTACAGCTAGAAAGTGTACTCGTGGAAAGAGCTACACAGCTATGTATATAGGTAGGCGCTATATGCTATCCGCTATATGGAGAGCCAAAAGTGGAAGTATACACGAGAGATGCAATCATTTATTTCATAGCCTAAGAAAGAGAGATGGGGCGGAAGACAAAGTCTGATACAAAACGCATTCGTCTCTGCCCAAAGGGTATGCAGCTACTAAAGCTCTGATTGGACCTCAGAGGAAAGATCCGGTAAAATTTCTTCAGGCTGTCATTGGAACCGGCAGTTCAATTCTCATTTTATATTCATATACATACTTCCACGTCTCTAAATTTCCCTCCATACCTCTAGTGGAGGTATTAGGAGGAGAGCAAACCAAAAGTGGATGTAGATAGCTTCTCTGGTGGAATACGAAATACAATACAAATAAATGCTATGGTTATCACTGTTCACAGAGAAAAGCTCCACAATAGGACACCACGCACACGGAGCCCACTACACAGCAGCACCCTTCCCAGCCTCCCAGCCAGATAAGAAACTCACACACACTCACTTTCTCCACGTAGATCTGGAAGGAAATATTTGCAATTTTAATAAGCCAGAACAAACTCCGAATTCTCAGATACAATCCGCTCATCCTCACCTTCTCGCTCTCCCACCTCCACGTGCACAGCAAATTAAGGCATGCAACATCTCCAACGTGGGAAGTCTCTGTCACTCAACATGATAAACAGTCGTGGCGCGGAATTCCAACCTCCCTCCCTTCCCCTCAACACAATGAGTCTGATATGATGACGTACAAATGTTATCGCTACTCAGTTACGTCATTCGCACCATGTAAAAACAGGAGGAGAGGTGGTGGTAATAACAATAACAACAAAAGCAGGAACACGAACATCTGATTTCTATCTCCTACCCACGATAAAATCCGCACAAGTCACAATTCATAGCTTTAGACTGGTCTTCTATTTGAATGTGTTTATATTCTTTAAATTACTAGGAATTTCTTAACTAATTAATCAAGATTATTTTCAGGAGCGAGGAATAGCGTATGTATCTCTGATTTGAATGGAGTAAATGACGAGAGCAGTAGTGAGTGGGCGAATGTGGTACGGCTGGCTACATTCATACTGGAAGACACTCCACCACTGCACTGTAGACCCACACACACAAAGAACGGTAGGTTTTGAATTCATGTTTAATTTACGGGGAGTGAAACAAGCTCGTGCAATTAATCTAAAAGATGTTAGGTATAAGTGCTTGTAAATGACGCAAAGTACCCTGGGAACGCATTAACTAGTTCATATTTATTGCTTCAGCTTTTCCTACTTGGTAAACTTTAGTTTAGTTTAGTTACCATCCAAAAAGTTTAAGTCAAATGTTACTTCTCTAAATCTTGAGTAATGATATCAGACCAAGTCAGCTTTTCCATTTATATCTCTCTGTATCGTCTACTATATTTTTCTTTGTATCTTCCCCATCTAGTCGACTATATAGGCTGGACCCACCCCAGGCGTCTATACCCTCAGAAGGAGAGTCATAGACACTACATTGAACAACACAAAGCTATTGGAGGTTGTCGCTGTCCTTGTCAGGATGAAAATATATGTAATGGTTTCTAACGCATCCACTAACAGACGACTAGACTACAACTTTGTATAAACCTTTTACCTAAATAGCTAAAAAGCAAGGTAGTGCGATGGAGGTGGAGGGGGACTGGTAGTCTACAACTGCTCCCTTCAGATGATATACGTAGGTGAGTGAGTGTGGAATTTACAGGACTAAACTATTATTTACGAGCTACATGTCCACCCTGGGCATCTGCTACTTTCTCTTGGTCTCTATGTAGGTATAGGGGCCGGTGCGAGTCTAGTCTCCTCGAGCATATCCTTTGGAGCGCAAAACAAAAGCCGTAACCAAGTTTCTAACAGGATGTGAGAATTTCAAATCAACAGTCATAAATAATCCTGCTCAATGGGTGAGAAAACTTAAGTATCCAACTCAGGTGAGCTACCACTACAGATGCACTCGAGCTCTGTACATCCTTTCATATCCATCGCCACTTTAAGATGTATGCAAACCTCATATGAGATGAATATAGGAATACCGCCCACCAAGCATATCGTCCAAAAATTAAATAAAACATTTACATGTAACATGTACAATGTATAATTTTAAAACTCCACAATGTAACACAATCAGGGCAGTTCAAGGTGCAAATGTTACAATATTCTCAAAAGTACTGTGAAAAAAGTGGAACGTGTCCTTACAAGTTTTAAATAATCGATTTTGAACTTGAACTTGAAAGAAACATACACAGTGTGGTTCAGGTACCCATTCGCAGGGTGCTGTAACTTGAACTTGAAAGCGATTTTTACTTTTATTTGTTGTAGTTTTATTTTAATAGATTTTTGGTTGTATACATACATTCTAAAAAGGAAAATACATTGCACATTTTTTGGGTGCTTTTATTAAAATCCATAAAAGGTTTTCCGTCCGACGCTGAGAGACGCAATACTTTCCGATTTGGTTTGGCGGTTAACAACACTTGATCGTCCAGTGTTTAAACACCAAAACTCACAATATTTATAGTAAGATTGCACTGCAGTTTTGTTTAACGTCAGCGTCAGGTGCAAAGTTTTGCAAAAGCCTAACGGAATTTTATGTCTAAACTATTTTTATCATATTATTCTAAAAATTAAACAATTAACGTAGTTAGTCAGTGGATCCTCAGAATAGATATTGTATTTTTACAAGGTTTAAGTTATTGTGTATTTTATTTTGTTTTTTATGCTTCCATTCCAATATTATTGTTGATGTTTCTGTGAGATTGGCCATACATATGAGGATTTCCTTGACTGATTTTTATACTTGTAGCAGATGAGTTTACTATTTAAAACGCTTCAAGGAATAAAATTTCCCTAATGCCTATGTCCAAAGACGGCTTTACTATAAAATTTGGTTTTACCTGGACAAGGTATGGCAAAGTTTCATTGTAGCACCCTGCTAATGGATATACTTAGCTCGAAAAACACTGTAAACAGGACGAAACGCACTTGAACTGCGCATAGAATTTCCTATCATATTTATTCCATCTGGAAAAAATAATTTTAATAGAAAGAAAAATACAAATGGCGCAGGTATATGTATCTGAATTATTCCAGTACAATAAAATGAAACTAGGTAGAATGAAAATATAATTGATTTAATTCAGACAAGATTCCCTTGTGTTCACTTTAAACTACCTAAATGTATCCGTGATGCGGGTAAAGTAGCCAAGGAAATATATGTACAACTAGTAAGTATAATAATATTAAATATGAAGGGAGAGAGTACGAAGTTTTGGTTTTCCGTATTGGAGGATACAGCGATACGACAGTATGGATAGTTGCTTGCCGGAAGAAGACAAATGAAGAAAGGAAGAGGAAAAGCCGGAGGTGTCATCATCATGCACGGAAGTGGAATTGTAGATTACTCAGGCTGAGAACCACGTAGAAACTATTATTTAACTTCAGTCTGCGGTAATACTTCATCTTGGAATCTTCGTGAATGCCTGGAGGAGAGCTGGATATGCATATCTTACATTTATCCGCCACCAATAACTCCAGCACCACTCCCTCGTCCATTTATCCATTTTAGTCTGCCATGACCCTCATGAGCTTCTAAGCTAAGGACTAATTCCATCTTAACAAGACAACCATTCAACTCTAACTATCCTCCTCCGCTCTCCCACCACCATCCCCATCCAATTCCTTATCACTCAACTACCTTCAACAGCAGATCTATTTCTAGTGAAACAATTTTAGCACTTCCTCTCTATTCTCACGGATTCATTGTGGGGGCCCTGCTGTAAATCACAATCTCAGCGGAGCCATTAAATAAATTATCTCATTTGGGGAATATTTTGTAGATTATATATCAGACTTTTATTTTTATTGCTTTTTATTTTTTTTATCGAACAAATTTATCGTCAAAGATGTTCTGTTTCTTGTTAGACTGTTTGTTTGTTTATACTAAAATATTTGTGTTGTAGGGTAATACTGCAGCGCACTACTAGCAATTGACGTTAAAGAAGCTGTGTGAATTGGAACAGAATATACCATAAAGAAAGTTCTAAATATAACAAGCAAGTTGTTACCTAACACCAGATTTGAATCTCACTCCCTCTTTTTCGTTGCTTATATGGATTCATACATACATATAGGCAGAGATATATAGATGAATAGGATACAGACACCTTTACGAGAAAAAAATTGGAAACTAATTATATGACACAAGGAGCGATGTTCTACAAAGATAAAAGGGATCTCATACATTTTTGATGATGAACGAGGCAAACTTGGACGGGGAAAGTGAGAGAAAGGAGAGCTAGGGATATCGATTCTAATTAAGATTCCTCTTTATTTTTTTGTGCTTGCCTTTCCTTAGACTGCCAGTCATCTAGTTATCCCACAAAAGAGGGGAAATAGAAAAGTCACCATACATAATAATCCACTGTTTCACTGAATGTCAGGGAACTGCAGCCCTATCTGTAAGAGAAGCGGGTTGAAATCGGTATGCTTGAGTTTCTTTTTGAGACAGTGGTGTATCTCCCTACTACAGTTATAGTTAGATTTTGAGTTTTCCTACCTATGATCTCATTTCTACATTCTTGATTCTTTTGCGGATTTTTTATTGTTCCTTCCTCCTTTTTTTCCCCTTTAAGACATGTCTCACTCGAGACCTTAATTTTTTCTTTAGCTGACTGATATTTCTTTCATTTTCTGGATTTGTGATACAGCTCACTATACACAGATCACTCCCATGAACATTTCCCCTTTCTCAAGTTCCTCGGTAATCCCAGGGTAATTTTATTGAATAGAGTAAATAAAAATTCGACACACTCCAAGCCTTCAAGTCCTTAACATAACAAGAGTGGGGAAGAAAAAAGAATGTGGGCTAGTAAAAGGAGACTGTATAGTCTTTTGTTGATAAGCCAAGAGAAGCAAGGCCAAGACTAGACTTCCAGCTTCTCTTATCAGAATCAGCTTTTCCCAACTGAATAATTTGAATGAAAACATGAGTTACGAGTACATACGTAACTACTTGCTGTAAGTGCTTAGGGCTGAATAGCTCAAGTTGAGAGAATTTGAACTGAAAAAAGAGAACTAGTAATTTGTAACTGCATAAAATTCTCGATACGAGGAAATCTAAGATCAGCTTCTACACAGTTATTTGCCTCTTGTCTATTCCATCTATGCACATCCCTTGTGACACGCCTTAGCGGATAGATAGCATTGGGTCCTTTGAGGATCACGGCTAGAATTCTTTTATCATCCTCGTCCACACCAAGCCAACAGCCCAGCAGCTTCCTTTATACAGACAATCTGAAATAGCTGTAGGTTTTTTCCACATTAACTGAACATGGGAAACGAAAGGAGTACGGGCGTATTTGATATCTGAGGATGCATCTAAGGTTCAGTCTTTGTTCTTGACTTTCTTCCGGAAGATACAAAATATCTGGTTTCACCTCAAAGCTAAGTGTAAGTTAAGTAAGCAGAGGGGTTTACAAGAGATAATGAGAAAATATACGTGCTTCCTAGAAACAGGGGTTGTTTTACGTATACAAATAGTCTGGAATAGAGAAAATCTTATTATTTTCTTGAGCTGGGTATACTGTCTCTTTACATATAGACATTTATAATTTGATACGCATAAACTATCATTCAGAGCCCCTGCACTTGGATGTATAGTAGTTAGAACGTTTTAAACGGAAGGTCGTTTTAACCTCATCGTCACGGCTTACACCAGCAGCAACCAAAATAAATATGATACATGGTCCAAAATTGGCAATGGAGCTACAGTAGCTTGCCAAAATCGTCCCTCCAAAAAATGATAATTTTACATCAACAATGTGAACAATTCAGGGCAATTTAATCACTAAAAGGCTCTGCGATTGTACGAGGCAAGCTTGATACATGGGTCCACACATGATACTTAAGTACTGGAAAACTCTTGACCCCTTCTTTTGTATTTATGTTCGCAGTTACGCATGTTGTGTGCATGTTGCACGGAAAAGAAGAATTCCCCACAAAATAGGTTAAAAATAGAAGGACGTTTCCTCATTAGATATAAATGTGTTAATCTGTAAGAACATTTAAATAATTAGGAAGTGAAGGGAGTAGTGCAGAAAAAATTGAAATACCTCTGATAGACTGAAGTAAATCGAAAGTCGCGCTGCTACTTAGTTTTGCATGGAGTGAGAGTGAGCTTGGAATAATGTGCATCAGATGGAAATGATGGTGAAAGTGGAAGGGAAGGGCTCGGCTGGTGCGATAAGACGTTGGATACATTTAATCAACACCAATGACTGGTGGATGGATTTCTTGGAGGTTGTGCATGTACGGCGTGATACAAGCTGTGTGTATGCACGTTTACCTTGTCTTGGATTTGGATCGCTCCGTGTGAATGCTCCGTCGGTCCCTTTTCCCTCTCACAACTTTCAATTTATTTTATGGTAATGCTACCGAGATTTATGCTACGTACTCATGCATGATATTCACATTCCAATCATAATTCTTGGTTTATCCCACCTCACAATCTGAACTGCATGAATATCGGTGGTCGACAGTGTGTACGTGTAGACGACTGGCTGTAGTCTGTGTAGACGATGACGACAAGCTGGAACGAACAGATGAGGCAACCCCTCGCCCAATAACTGTACACATTCACTTTGTGTAAACTACATGGTGTGCCCCATCCTCTATAAAGAACCCTAACGACAGTTATACTCACTTCAACTTTCTCTCACTGCTGTCTTCCTCGTTTCATCATTTATATAGTTTTCTCCTCTTTCAGATAAAGATGAAAATGAAAACGAGATTCTATTTCAATCTTCATAAATCCCCATGCGTAGGGGAGACGATACAGATACATATACATCTGTACACACGATGTGGAAGTATCTAGGAGGTTCGCATGAATAAATTTGAGATCACATGGCTCACTCAAAACAAATTTTCTTACCCTTGTGCACCTCTTCACTCGGGCTTCTGCTTCAGGTTCTGGCTCTGCTCTGTTTTGAGTCCTCGCTCTGGTTCTCATGAGTTTACTTCCCGCTTCAGAATTGATACCTAATCGCATTGACTTTCACTCTCCCTTTACATTCCCATACTTTCCCTTAGTTTACTCTCTTTGAACAGTGAATATGTCGGGAATCAGATTGGTCATGCAGAAAGCCCACGGATTTTAAACAACTTTCAACCAACATTTCAAAATGTCTCCCAGTAATTAATTATCAAAGGGACTGCATTTCATGGGTAATAATTTAAATTTTGTCAACCTTTCATGTTGTTGGCGAAATACCAAAAAATGTGCAATATGTCTACGTTCATTTTTCACCCCAAATAGAGTTTCACTGGGAAAAAGCTTTTTGGTTCCATTTTGAGTACTGAAATAAGTAAGTACATAAATATGTGCATAGGTGTATTTTGTATGGAGGGGAAGCAGCGCACGTGCCAACCTTAGTACTCATATATTAAGCTTCAGTGTTCTCTAAAAGTTAAGACAATAGAGACGAACAAAACTATAATAGCATTGGATTTCAGTTGGCAGTGAACTTCATGCCCTGTGTATACATACAGTAGGTATATGTTCAGATAACTTTTCCGTACAACATTGTACACATATGAACCTACATTATAAATACGAGAAGGTATCTATATACATAATAGAGAATGTAAGTAAAAATAAAAAAAGTAAATAATGCAAGAGTAGTGAGAGATATTTTTTTGGATATTTTGAGCTGGGGCTGCATTTTGATAACACATAAATAATGGAAATAGACGATTCAAGAGTTTGTGACAACATACACCACTATCCTGTTCCAGATAAATCTTGCCACAATCACAAAATTCTACTTTCTTCTCCTCCCACACTATTCATTTGTCATAGAGGGACTCTACACATACAGGACGGGAGATAGGTGTGGGGAGTATAGATAGGTGAGAGAGCCTTTGGACAGAGATGGGTGAAGAATATGTATGTTTGCTTGAGTCATGAAAAACGAGGAATGAAATCCCAAATTCCTTTCGCTTTGAGATATTTTCTATTTACAAGTAAATTGAGACTGTCTGCAAAAAATTTGCATGAGTCTTCCGGCTTTGAACAGAAGTGAACCTTGCACAATTTCAAGCTATTCTCTACATGCAAATAAATATTCTTGTCAAAAAAACCTACTTTCTTTTTTATATCCATTATGTATTCTTGTTGGTTATTACAAATTCGGAATTCATACACGTGTAGGTAACTTCAATCTCCACAGTCATGTAACGTAACAATATGGGTAATACGGCATGACATGGAAGGGAAAAAAGGGGAATGAATAGCATAAGTTTACCTACGAATTTTCTAGTCTTTACAATAATTCAGAAAATTTCGTATTCCATTAAGGTTACTCTCGAAATTGTACCTTAAATTGTTGGAACATTCCAACAAGAATTCAAAGTAGCATTCTCATCACACAGATCGATTTTACATTTGACAAAAAATTATAAGGGCGTCGTCCCTGTATGATACCAATGTAGTTGTTAAATAGAATAATATATAGAATTCTTGAATGCTAGGAAAAGGCGAAACGGGGTTCGACGTAAGAATTAATACTAGTTTTTAGCTGGTCAAGGTATGTAGCAATGTGTGTATAAATAGTTGAGCAGGTGAAAGTACATAAAATATAGATCATAATTGGTGTCTCGAGGAGAAAGTGGGGCAGGAGGAAATAAATCCCGGAACGAATAAGGAAAAGTAGATGTGTAACAGATGATCGGACCATAAGACATAAAGTACACTTTGCTATATATACATATGTCTAGTGAGTGCATAAGAAAGAAAGTATTCAGCTCAGATGTGAAAAAGGAATTGAAGATAGATATTGTCAGTATTTTTCTCGAGTCCCAATGTCCGATACTAATGTATAGTACAAGACAGAGCAAATGGTAAGAGTCGATCTTCTTTGGACTTTCACTATACTTTCTCTCTCCCACTCTTTCTCTCTCTCTTGGCTAAAACCATGGGAGTAAATGCGATCACAAGTCACATTGAAGATGGATTACCTCCTATTCACCTCCCCAATAATTTCTTTCCTGTCCGAATACTCGAGCATGTCTACATATTCCTATTTTTACATCCGGATTCTCTTCGTCTTCTCTTTTTCTGTATATAATATTTTATTTCATGGATACTGCATGTCTGTTCTTCCATGCGCTCTCTAATCAAGATTTCGCTCCTTGCTGATATTATATATTCTTTACTGTACTGTGACCGAATTTTTGAACTAATCATTTTGATTGTATTCATCGTTACTGTAGTGATTATGCTGATTTGTTCGATACTTACATTTCTAAGCTTATATTTTGGATAGTTATCGTAGCCAAATTTTTTTGAGACACGACGAAAAGTGCAAAAATATTCTTGGTGCATGAAATACAATAGATTTTAACGCTTTCCCAACTGTTTCTGCATAATTATTTTGTACAGTAATTACCATAAAAATTCAACAAATCTTTTGACATTTCGACTTTTTGCACTTTATTTTGTATTCTGGCCTACGAAGGACAAGGAAGGAGAATCATTTGAATTCTAATAGATTATGCTCAGTTTGGAGAGCACTGGGATAAGACAGGGCGACCATGTCGAGTATCTCCAGCCCGGATCTCCTTCTAGCCCAAACAAATACATAAGTTATGAACCGTAAAATTTTCTATCTCAAGCTTGTGTTTAGAGGGAGAAAAAACGCTTGTTTGTAATTTTACTTCCCACTTGTAGTGGGATAAAGACTGAGAGAGAAATATACTGGGGTGGAAAGTACAGGCAGTGTAATCCATAAGGCTATGCAATTTCTTTCGTTGAGAAAGTCGAGAACAAAATAATTTTTTACGCAATCCATGGAGTAAGACAGAATAAGTAAGGAGGACCCATCAGCAAGAAAGTATCTGTGGAGTTCACAGGTCTGCGTAAACATACGCTGATAGGTGTGGTGAAATAGTAATGGGTTTGTATGGTTAAGCAATTGGATGGCACAAGGGGAAATTTATGTTAGGAGCAATAAATTTTTCTCCTGCTTTCTAGGACTCCTCTTCTTGTTCTTCCGTTCCTTGTTATGCTCTTCACCGAGAATTTTTTTATTTCTTTCTTGCCAAAAAAACCAAGTGTATGAGTATTTCTAAGTTACAAAAGTACAAGAATGCACTATCTAATGTATGTATCTGGGCTGTAGCCGATATTGATACAGACCTGGCACTAGTGCCGCAGACGGGTGGATACATACCTATGTAGAATGTAGCACCTCAGTAGCGGGGGAACTTAAAGTGCTACATCCAGGAATATCAATCCATTAGACTACATAGTGAAAGTCGTAGTGAAAGCTCTACTCGTGTTTATACCTACCACAAGTTACATGATAGGACAGGAGGTATGAGAGAAGTGCAAGTGGAATTTTACATGATATGTATTTTTAGCTCAAACCCGCAGTTCAGTCCTTCCCTCCTCTTTCTTAGTGCGAAGCTACAGCACCAACCGGTACAGAAATTCCTCATCTTTCCCGGTCGCTACAGGAGCAAGCTTTTCCTGGGGTCGAGAACGATGGACAAGGAATACCTTCTTTGTGCACCTGCTATTGCATTGCACATCCAAAACGTTACCAATTTTGAGGTTAAGAATTTAATCGCTATAAGAAAACAACAATTTAATAGCCGGAAATACACATGTATTTTTTATTGTAGATGTTGAAATTCAGTTTCTCCGGGAACAGATTATGCGGTAAAAACAGCTCTGGATACTGGCTTTTTTGTTTTCAAAACCAGGATGGAGAAATAATTATTGCTGATACTGTACGGGACATAGCCCTTCCCGTAGTTCACCGAGCCGCTCGAAGCTCTATAGGTGACCAAGCCAGGAAAAATTGTCTACAGACAACTTAAGCAATTTATACCTTTTTGAAGAAGATTTATCTTTCTTTCTGAAAGACCTGCTCCTTACTCTGGTTTCTGTATGCACCATATGTCTCTATCATTTCTCTACTTACGACTAGAACATCTTCAGACAAACTTTCCTCAGCTTTTTCCCCCTCCACATACTTTCTTCTAGACACTGCACTCCCGCTCTTTTAACTACCTTCTATCTATCTACAAGACAACTTCACTTTTTCCTTCCCCTTGACAGAGTCTTTTACAGCAAAGTGGTGTTTCATTAACAATCTTCATTTGGAATTGGGACCCAAATATTTACACTAGTTATATATATATATACCTTTTGTTCAATGCGGAGCAGGTAAATTCCTTTTCTTCATTTTCCTCCACACTATACAATTTCTTTTTAAGTATTCAGATATGCTTGACAAAAGTTGTATAAATCCTTTCAAGATGCTGGAACCTGCGTGACAAAGCCCGTCCCTTTGAGCACAAGTCAACATTTTTGCGTTCTTCATTCCACTAACACTATCTCCTATTTTATCATCCTTCGTATTAGAAATGTGCACAGAACATAAGGATAAAGCATCATAAGGAAGCGATCTATGAACACTGGTTTGAGAGAAGAAAAAGAAATGAAGTTACAAAACACTACCGGAAAAATGTTTTAGAAATGAGCAAAATGTTTTTAAGAAGGTTTTATTTATTTGTTTGAATTTAGCATTAAGCTTTGGGTAACTGTTAGAAGCTGATGCTGTGTACGTATATTACTTCATTTTGAACCTATGGGGAACTCCGCTATAAATACAATTAATCAATCGAGCGTTATATGCATTATTTTACCATGTACTCAATAGGGACATTGGATTTGCTTGACTTCTTTTGACACTCGGTCAGTGACGTCATTCTATGCACATTTAGTTTCAAATGTAGTCGAGGGACCTACTTGATGTACTACATCTATGGCCCTATCCTTTGAAAGTAATATTATGAGACCAAAATAGGAGTAAGTGCAACGAATTCTATATGACAAATTACATGTGCGTGTGCCCTATATCAGGGCATAAGTGCGCATGTACACTTCCGACACTTGAACAAGAGCAAAAATAACAAATTTCACTCTTAACTTATTCCCCAGTGCCAGGTCTACCTGAAATGAAAGTTTTGGTGACAGAAAAAAGACAAATATAGTGTAGGTAGTATATTAATGGAATGCGATATCTAAGAACCTTTATATACCCCTTCAGATACTGTGTCTAAGCCTTCTGGAAGGATCATAAAATGCTATCTAAATGTTTTAGAAAAAGAAATAGGAAGTACTAACACGGACTGGAGAGATCCAGATAGTCCGTTGTGAACTTGCTTAACAATGAGGATAGAACGCCTTGAACGTAGCTGGATAACCCTAATAAGCGCGAAGTCATTCAATGATAGAAGGAAAACAAGGAGAAATGAAGGCAAAAAATGAAAGTGAGATCCGGTGAACTAGAAACATAAAATGTTCACATGCACGCACTATATGTACATATCCATTAACAGTAACAGCAGTAGCAGATTTTTCGGTGG
Source organism: Dicyrtoma fusca (assembly GCA_034695205.1). Lineage (NCBI taxonomy): Eukaryota > Metazoa > Arthropoda > Collembola > Symphypleona > Dicyrtomidae > Dicyrtoma > Dicyrtoma fusca. The sequence goes on from JAQFZC010000025.1 coordinate 51,702, forward strand.
TAAGTTCCTATAGTTGTTTTCTCAAATAATGCTAGAATGGATGTCACGGAAGTACAGTTTGTGCCAACACAAATGACGACCTCATTCAACTTGTGTAGTTTTCGAAGCATCGTCTAAACGTTTCCAGATTATCACAAATTACCCATTAGTTCGATACTTGCAGAATCGCACAATAAAAACGGCATAGCTGGGTTTCATAAGGAATCCGTCATTGACGATACATTAATATTTTACGTGTAATATTTTCTCTAAGATATGAAATTCGGTCTCCAGTAGCTTCAACTTGAAATTTTTTCGGAGCCCAACCAACCTGATGAATGCATTGCCGGCAGCTTTCTTGATCATTTTAAATATTTCACTTCAAAATTTCGACTAATATCCCTTTGGGCTTTTTAGCTTTTAAGTTTCAAGTTTTAGGGGTAGAAAATCGTTTACTTAAAAATATCTGTTTACACAGGAGTGTGAGAACTGCATTGTAAAGATGTACATACCCACATGGGTCTTGTTTGTAGTTTCTCCAATGCTAACTATCGATGACCAGTATCAATGATAGCGATAAATAAAAGAAGGAAAAAAGTTGAGTAAAATTGAGAAGAATAAAAAACCGAGTTGTAAACTTAAAGCAGAAGCTATAGGACGCGAGTTTGAGAGCGTTGGGAAAAGAGTTGAAGAGACCGCTGAATGAAGATTGGCCATTTTTTGCTGATGCGTAGCCAAATGTAGAACGGCCTCCAGGAATTTTCAATATTTTTCCACGTGAAAAGCGTGGAAAAAGCGAGAGAGGAAAACAGATGATCGCTGGTCGTTTTTTATCAAATCCTCTTCCATTTGGACAGACGAGTACATTGAAGAAGTTGCCATACATACGGTGAGGCAGAGGAAGGAGAATTTGAGGCTTGTAGACAGGCCGGAGCGTCGGCCTGTTTCTCTTCCATTCTGAGATATTAAGTGCAACTTCCATTTGGTCACAGGATAGACTGCCATTGCGAAGTTTCTATGTTGGTAATCTCGGCTTTTGCGTGGTGCATTATTGTGCACAACACCTGCACTACCAATGCAATGCAAAGCATCAAAGGTTTAGGGATTACACTACACTTTTCCACTTTCCTTCAGCCCACCCTTTTCTTCCGTCCGCCTTTCATTGGAAATGAAATAGGAATTTTGGACAAACATAAAGAGCCGTTTTCACAAAAGACTCACCGATTCATAGATGAAAGAAATTGATGTTGGTTCAAAAATGAAGAAGATGCGCCTGAATCTTCCTACGAAACCACTTCTTGACTATAAAATGGAGGTTCTAGGGACGTACATGTATGTGTTTCTTTGGAAACTCTGTTCCGAATCCGGAATAAGCTACTCCAAGTGGAACTTCTATGTTGGTTATCGGTAGTAGGCTCAAGTGTCAGGAGAAAAGTGAAAGTTTGTCTATTAGTGGAAAGCGTCAAGTTGTGAAAATATTTGTAAATGCCAGCGGTGGGACAAGACAAGAGTGTGGGTCGGCGTGACACGATTGAAATTGAAAATGACATTGGTAGGAAATCCTTGAGGGAATCATCTTACTTTCTCTTCTCTCATCTTCACCGGGGAAAAGTAAGTCAAAGTTTTCCGAAACATTAGTATTCCTTTCCATACCATTCAACGCCTCGTCTGCCACACAATACAAACAAATAGATCCTGACATCCTCACCAGGACGACACACTGACAACTCAAGACGATAAGCCATGTTCTAGAATTGAAAATGAAATTTACAATTATCTCGCTTGCACCTTCGCTCCCCTCCCCAGCGACAGCCTCAACTAGGCCTTCACAAACATCACTGCCATTTGAATAATTAATTCAGGTGTTGACATCAATATGACGCATAAAGGAAATGACTTGGAATAATCAGTCTAACAATTATGAGACTCCGACCATGTATTACGTGCAAATGAGGGATTGCATGACGTCCTCACATAAACCATAGTCATTTAATGTTCTCTGGAAAACCAATCTCACATACCAAAAATACTTACTTTCACTTTACTATGTGGTTTGGGTTTGTAATAAATGTATGCAGATGAATGCATGTCTAAAGTTGGCATTAGCCAATTTATCCTTTTATTGGCTATGAGTCGGGAGTTGTAACGGGGCGGTTGTGGAGGTCGTTCACGTTGAATGTGGTGTCGTAAGTCGGGAGTGTTGGTGTTGGTATACACACTTTTTCTGTAGCCTTTTGGACACGGAGGACTTGGGCATGGATTGGAGGAGAAATTGGGGAAATTGGAAGTGAACTTTCTCTCAGATATCTGTGGTAAACCAAATGAAATGTGAAGAGAATATCAGTTTGGTCTGTATGACTGTCGGCTCACATTTTTCTCCATGTATGCAGTGTGTAGTCGCATTCCAAGTTGAACTTGCAAGTTGGAGTTTGAAGGAAGCAATCCGAATGGAAAGTAGAGTAGTGGTCGCGGTCGTGCAAGGATGTATTATATTGCATTGTGGAGACTTCAATCCATTCCAATGGCACGCATAAGGAATAATAATGGATCAGGACCAATCTTCAACTCCCTCATATCAAATGAAAACGAGAAGAGAGAAAAGAGAACAAGCCAAGACTGGAACGGCAACAGCATCCACAGCCGCAACGGCGGCTTTCTCTCCTCTTTCTCTCTCTTCCAAGACTCACCAAACCAACGACAAGGGCCAAGCACACACACACTTCCGCTCTCTCTATCGTTTCCTATATCCACGCTATACTTGCGCCTTTCCTCAGCCCAAGCAAACACTTCCAGCCTTCTTCTACCACAGCTTTCTCCTTCGCCTCAGCTTACCGCTACCGCACAATCAGAGCCGACCTCATAAACCCTCCATACAATGGAAAGAAGCAATAATAAGCGAGAGAAAAGAGCATTTTCTATTTGGATTCTATGTGCAGGACGTGTAGTGGGGAGTTGGGACAGAAGCGGCTGTGTACCCGGGGAAATGCCGATATGCTCTACTTCCATTAGCAAAGGATTTCCTTTGTGTGGGAGAGGACCCCATTCATGATACGGTTGGCACTGCTTAAATGACTAAAATAATACGAATTTGATATTCCATTTGAAATGGTTGAAATTATGGAAAACCAGAGAGCAGACTGCTTCGGCTCCTGTACACTGTGGTCGTAGCAATGACTAGCTCATGTCAGATGTCCCTTCCTGTCATGACAACAGATGCGATCTGAGCTTGTCAGCCTAGCACCACTGTTTGTCTTCAATTTCGAATTCAAACATGCACAACCCCTTCATCATTACTCCACAATTGAATTTAAATTCTCACAATTAAGTCCAAGTACAAAAGGACAGCCTTTCATCTGCATACCAGAGCAGAGGAGTAAAAAGTCCAAGGCCTTCCCTCCTACCGCGACGGCCACGGCATACTGATATACCTTCTCACCATGCATACCATCTCAACTCACTCTCACTCTCACTCTGAGGAAAGGAGGCATGCCTCCAAACTACGTCTCGTCCCATCCACTAAAGCCGTGAATAAATTCTTATAAGCTGCAGTTTGCTGTACATTACACTTATAAGTGGATATGTTATGAGTGGTCCGGGTAGTTACTACGGATACTGGAGCGATTAACATTTCCGCTACATGCTAATATAGAACGATGAGAGGATACAACGGATATTTGTGGTTGTATCATTTCCATTCTCTACAAAATCCCAACGACACAACTCTCCTTTCTAACATCCCAGGGCATAAGTAGCAATTATATTTTGGGAAAAGCCAATCATACAGAACGGATCCAAGGTTATTTAGCTATTTTCATCATTCTCTCATTTAAATTTCTCACCCTTTCTCCCTTCCCATCATGTCAGTCACTCACTCAAGTTAGACTTGACGGAAATGCCTGTGAAGGAAAATAATCATTCATGTTATTTGTACCCCAGCCCATTGTTTTCATTACATTTTCCAAAATAATACTCGCTTAGAAGGAGTTTCATTTCCCATTTCAAAATCCTTTCCAAATGGAGCAATAGAGAGTACTATTGAAAGGGAAATCAATTTCTCTGGTTTGGTGCATGTGTTATAAGTTGGGAGGAAGCACGGGAGATAGAAGAAGAAAAAACTTATGATGTAAGACAGACTTTGGCTCCCGAGGGAACGTTTTACAGAAGATAGAACATAATTAAGTTAACTGGAGCTTCTTAAAACAAAATTATTTACAAGCTCTCTCATTTCCGGTGGAAGTTTTATTTGCCTACTCTGTCTTGTTCTCTTTGTTCAACAATTTGAACATACTTCCATTGCACTTGACTCTACACTAACCCACCATGATCTAGACACATACTCACTCACTCACTCTCTCTTTCCATCTCTCATTATGATGATGACCGCGGAAACCTTAGATTCTTCACAAGGAAATCTTACGCTCTAATGAACCCCTTCTGGGAAAAGTAAATGTTCTACAGTAACTTCTTTGTCAGCTCTAATGATGTTAGCGTATAAAATTTAGTAATCATAGACCATTTTTTTTAAGAAACACAAGTAGGTCGTAGTGTAGTTTTCATAATTAGTTACGGCTAACTAGTAAGTAATTAATGTTTTTCGTCTGTCTCTACATGTGAATAAACATGGCTAGTTAAGCTCATAAAAGTATATTTGGACGTTTGGATATATTCAAAACTCTCATTTTCAAATACAAAAAGTGCCCTTTAAATAAGTAGAAGATAAGTACAGGGTTCACTGCGAAGTATTAAGGGCTTTTTTGACATCACTGCACTGTGTCAAAAGCACCCTTCAATTGTTGAGTAGATAGAATCTTTTTTCACATCAGTACTTTCTTTTCATCCCGACTAACTTTCAACTAGAATGAATCGGGGCTAAAGGAAAACGTAGGGACCTACTTACTAGCTACTATACAACTGTATCTCCTCTGAGGAAAGTTTTAACTGGGACGGTATTTTTTATTTAAAAGTTTGTCTTTATTTCCTGAAATTGACATGTAAATAATACATGGGTATGTACATGTGTATATAGTTGTGCATAGCATTTCCTTCTTGTCGGCAGCTTCCTTTATACATTTTTTATTGCATTTTTTTTTTGTTTTATCTCTCTCGTGTTTTCTTCTGCACTACATTTTCTGTTTCTTTTTTTATCTGAGTAGGCCGACGTGAAATTCATTGAAACTAAGGGCCCTTAACGGGTCAACTTTGATTTGTTTTGATCGTTGATATGATGCAATATTTATCGTACAAGTGTAGATTGGGAGCGCAAACAAAACAAAATGTGTGATTTAGCTCTGCTTTGTATTACGTTTGCTGTTGTTGTGTGGCTGGTTGATATCGCTCGAAAGATTAATTACACTGACTGGTCTGGGTCTGGTCCTGCACTTGGGGGAAATGTTGAGCTCTGCTGTAAATAGGAACATGCGCTTGATAACCAGCTTGCAGTAGTATGAGCCATTAAGAAAAGTTAAGACTAGACAATCTCCATGGTCAGGTGTGACATATCTGATAAAGGTAATCATCCGTGCTTTTGCACAGTAAGTCCGGAAATGCCTACTAGTCATTGTAGTACACGGTGAAATAAAAAGTTGACGGTGTACATACTTATGTACATACGCTAAGATATAATATATGAGGTGTGCCGACGTACTTTGTCGCACTGGCTGAAACAAATAGAAAATAATGCTCAATTTGGTACTTGGTAGAAAAAAGGGAAATATATTATGAGAAAAGTATCAAGACTCCATAAGTCAGTGTTACAAGTGATAAGAAACTACTTATCACAGGGAAAACGTTTGGGATGTTAGTAAATACAACATTAGGTCCTTACATGTGTTTTATATATGATTGTTACCCGTTTCCGAAAATTGCTATTGCCTCCTATTTATGGACATTGCCCCATTGCTCAACACATAGTCGAGAGGGAAAAGCGAGGCGAGGAAATCACTGAGACGAGATGTGAATGTAATTTCTACGTTTTTTTCTCATTTCTTCCCTCCTTTTAGTACAGAGCAGAGGAGAGGAGACCAGAGAGCGAGGAGGAACAACAAAACCGAGCTTGTACTTGTCTCCCTTGAGTTTCTGCTTCCTTATTCTATATTATTATACGACTGTTTTCTCCATACATGAATACAAGGGACGCTTCCCCGTGAGCCTTACATACGTACTTATCAGGTCTGTTTGTAATTGGTGCGTAGTGAATGGACGTGAAATAAATAGGAACACTGGTTTGTATTTCATTGCACAAGGGTCGTAATAGTCACAAGTTTGAAAGTTATTAGAAAGGAAAATACAGAGGTTATTTCACGAGCTTCCAGAGGAAACATACGAGGGTCGCGGAAGGTGAAGGAGAAAAATAGTGACTGAGGGAGAGAGAAAGAGAGAGAAAAAAAAGGTTAAACGTGAGCCCGTCTATGAGACCAAATTACTTCGTATTCTTACACTTATTCCTTCAATTCTCTCTTCTCTCTCCTTTCCAGTCATCAACTTTTTCAACAACTACAGTCTACACTCATCTCCACTACTTAAACCCTCTGCTCTGGAGAAGACGTAAACGGGAAGGAATAGCACCATGTCGCGTCCCTGTCCCTATATTTTCCAACACTTGCCCAGCACAGCAAGGCATAAAATGGAAAATAAAACAGGATCCTAGGCAAGCAGACCTCCAGTTGGTGGAAAGAAAAACAAAAGGAAGAGAAATACAGAATGAGGCCAGAGTCTAGTCAAGAGGACGTCGACAGGCAGGATAGTCAAATTCGTTGCACTTCTCTGCCTATCATTAGACGTGTACACCGCACATGCCGTAGTGGTATAGCATATTGGGCCTTGTTAGCAGTTTGCTACACTTGTGTGTAAGTATATATGCACATACGCCTGGTGTCGTCGACAACTTCAAATTTTACTCTCTTACAGATATTTTCTCGTGTAATCGGGTTACACTCGACGGAGAGATATTTTTCGAAACTGGAGAGCTGAAGAGTCAGACGGAGGAGGAGGGGAAAAAGAAAAATGGAACGGAAACTTGATTTCTCTTTTTACATCTCACATCCACATTGAATCGAGTTAGATTTTTTTTTCTGCATCCAAGCATGCAATTTAATGACACTGTTAAAATGAACGTGCTTAGAATGCACTTCTTGACAGAATGACTTTCATTCCATCTGAGCAACCTCGTAAACCTCGACTAACCGTTCGTAATGAATTGTCTACTTCATTACTTTATTTGATTTTTAAGTGGTGACTAGACCTAGAGAGGCTCACAGGAGAAAAGATTTCTGAGACGCCCATCCACCCTCACGCACTCACTCACTCACTCTTTCACTCACTCGCTCGCTCCCACACTCACTTAGCCAAGAGGAAAGTTGAGCCTACACTTTAGCTTGATTGAAAAATTTACTTGTCATAAAAAAAGGGTCTACTCTTTTAAAGAAAGAATAATATCAAATACGCATTCATAATTTCATGCAGATGGTAACGAGACCAAATCGAGTAGCCAAAATCACGTAGACACAATCACGTACGGACGAAAGCGGGTGAGGAAAAAGTATAGGGACAACATCGTGTGTGGGATGAAAGCATCAGAGTGGAGATATAAGCGTGTAAGGTTGTACTGTTCACACTAGTTGGTCTACTTGCTTACTATTTATTGTCTAACAAGTAAGATTTTTTGGCCAAAAAGTTCTCGTTTCAGGGCCAAACATTCAACTTTGAACGGCTTTAGCTTGCTTCTTCTGGGGTTACTGAATTCGTACATAACAGACACGTTTGTTGACATAGGTTCGGGCGAGAGTTACAAGCGCATATGTACTATCACTACAGATATGTACATGTGGTGCGCGGTTTGCATTGTACAAATTGGTGGTCGACCCCAAATTGCCCTTTTAAGCGTAAATGATAATCGAATTTAAAATTAAAGGTTTCACATGGACAACAACGGAGACAAAGAATTAAATCTTCCAAAATACTCGTTTTCACTCTGTAATTTATTTTTGATCTACAGACATTGCATTTGAATGCAAAACATGATTAGAATGTTTTCCCAAATATTACTTTATTAATTGCATTAAACAAAATTTTCTGAAAATCAAATTTTAGACAACTTTTTATTTCCTGTAAATTCCTCCACCTTATTTCTCTCACGCGATTTCATTTCCTGACTCTTTTGTTCGCGTTTTATCTATGCGATTATGTCCACGCAATTTTGTCTATTGCATTTGTTCTCACACGATTTCGTCCATACGCGATTTCGGTTACGCGATTTGGTCACCAAATCGATGCAGATATATATTTTCCGTCTTTAGACATGCAGTCACTTCCTCAAGTGTGTACCAATATCATAATGTACATTTCCAGCCTAGTTGTTCAACAGAACCAAGTCTAATTCATGCACAAGTGTCTTGTTTTGTGTATTGAAATTTATGTCTAATGAACTTTGTATATCTACACTCGATTTATTTGCTTTTACGATCTATTCATCTGATTAAGAGTGTAATATAGTTACGTAAAGGGGGGAAAAAGGAAGGAGAGAAAGTTGAACGTGCTCTACGTAGTTCCCATTCCCATATCATTGAACAGTATGTTTTTTTAGTATATTATAAAAAATATCTCATTAAGTTGCTATTTATCCACTCTTAACGTCTCAAATTCGATGCGTTCACAGCAAAATGCAGACATGCTCAGATACGACACGGTTAAGTACACGTTTCTTTAGATTGTAAAAGCTAAAAAATAGCACATATTTGTAGACAGCTGTAACATGGCAGGAGGTATCTGTAGCAGTGCAGTGCTGTTCATGATGTCTAAATAGCACATTTTTATTGTTTACAATTAATGTTTTATGAGTTTACTGAACGTATGCTAAATAAACAATTTAATATAAGTTTGACACGACGAAGGGAAAAAGATTGGGAACTTCATAATAAAAAATTCTCGCAGACCAGCGAGAGAGAGAGAGAGAGAGATAGAAGGAAACAAAAAAACGAATACGAGCACAAAGAAAGACATAATGGGTATGTTCGTAGCTCGAGGAAAAGCTTGAAAACATGTAATATGAAGTAATTGATGGATTTGCAAGCAAAAGGAAAAAGTATTATTTTTCCACCTCGAAAACAATGCAATGACATTGATTTATGAGATAAAGCCTCCAGTATTAAATATACCTATCATTTGTCTGCTTTGTGTCAACTAACATGTGCGCAATTCACACACAGCAGCTGCTCATCTTTCTCCAGAATAGTAACTAATAACAAAAACAACAAGTAACCGTCATAATAATCCACTGTACTGCACCATCACCACCCGAGAAATACATGACCAATCTCAATTAAAAGTGAAATAGGGAGGAAATCTTACGTTTCTAATTTGCAGTTACATCAGCTTTCACTAACTACCAAGCCTTTAGTCCCATTGATCATTGCCAAATTACATGGCTTCAATGGACTGGCGTCTGCCAATCTACGGTAGCGTTCTGTGCTAGCCGTTAGTTTGAGTGTGTGGTCCCTTGTGATAGTGGAGGGTGTTCAGCCTGATAAAACGTGCTAAATGGCTAAAACATTGATATCTACTTTTCAAAATCCCAACAACTTACGCTTTCCTCCGTGGCTCATCACAAAATATTTAACTTCAACTTTCAATATACGAAAGAGTATTTCGGAAATACTATCACGGGACACAATGTCTTTACTACGGAAGGCCTTTACGTCGTTTCTTGTTTTCGTCAGTTATACGAGGTTGTCAATGAATATAGTCGAAATCTATTATTTTTACTGTTACGATTATGGGACCGCTTTCTCTTCTCTACGCATTTCCTTAATTTTGTTTGGATTACGTGCCAACTCTCAAAATAAAAGCATATAGTACCCACCACAGCTTTATCATGGGGAGTCACAAATCCCACCTTTAAAAATCCAAGGGGCCGTCTATAAATTACGTTTCGGTTTTTGTAAAAAAATACCCACCCCCCTTTCTATCACTTTAACATGCAAATTAGTAAATTTAGAGCCCCCCTCCATCACTTTGAAACGTAATTGCCAATTGAAAACCTCATTAAAATCCTAAGTACCGAATTCTTTACATTGACGAATACTACATTTTTAATTACAAAAAATCCAGTACACATTTATTTACTGGGAATAATGACTCTGAATATCTGAATTAAAAGGGCTGATTATTACTTCAATTAAAAGTTAAAAAACTATTTTTGAATAACATGGCAGCCTACAAAGGTATGTACATAATTACAGGTACAATGTAACTGCAAGTATAAAAAAATGTTTTGAGAAGAGTCAAATAGTAGCACCGATCCATGTTATTCCTTAAAAATAATTAGGTAGTTAAATATGTACGTACCTTATATAACTATTCCCTCCACGTAACTAGATAGACTGGGGCAAATGAACTACATACTGTCGTAATTATCGAATACGCCTTCGTTTCGATAACTTTTATGTTTAACTATCCTGATTTTCGTTATGAATGGTTGAAACTAAACTAAACAACGGTTACTAGGGTGCTTGATCTTGTAATATGGATTCGATAGACTAAATTAATTATTATCAATCTGATGTAAAATAAGATAGCTACGATTGTTTGTTCTGCTTTCTAATGATATTGTGTCCTATACTACCTTCATTTATTTAAACCTCAGTTTTGTCACAAAACATTCGTCTGTAATAATTATAATATCTATCCGTATGAAGGAATACATGTATACAAAAATGAATTCACATACTAACTCATCCTATTTCTGAGTGTGGAAATGTACACGTAAATCAAATAATGATTCGTATGCAAACTTACACCGACTTGAATGGGATTGAATGTATTTTGCTTAGGTGGCTTTGACTGTGGATATATGTAGGTTTCCAGAATTTATTTCTACCTGGAATGTTTTCAATTTAGCTCCTGAGAATAAATTCCTTTTTGAATCCCTGTCTTTGTTGACATTTACATTCAATTTTCTCCTTAATACATGATGACAAACAAACACTGCCTGTCATGATTTCAACTTGTTAAAATTAAAGTACCACCTAAGTAGGTAGTATGTAACTGCCATGAGATGAGATGGTATATAATTTCATACGGGCATAATATATGTATGTAGCAGGTATATGAAAAAGTTATAGACCCTACAAGGCTTTTGTATTATGGCGTATCATACACACTTATGAGCTCTCAGCTCGAGATTTCACTGGTTCTAGATTTAGAAATACAAATATGCCTCTTGCGTGGGAAGTTTTCTCCATGTGTAATATGTACCTACCTTGGAAAGTTAATATTTGGTATTTTTCATTTGGTATTTGACGAAGGGGAAATTGTGTTGAGAAAAAGTTGGAGAAGATGATCAAAAATTCAATGAAATGAATGAAAGTAGCAAGTCAAGTGATTCCCAAGTACTTGAGATCTTCAAATGGAATAGAGAGCACTTTTCCCTCATTCAACTCAGACAGTCGACCGTCTGTAGTCTGTAGGACTGTCGTTCTGTGTGGCAGAGACTTTAACTCATTTCTTCAGTTTACTGAGTCAATAACCGGATTTTTTTAAAAATTGTATTGAAATTATCGTCATGACTTTGGACTACTGGAGCTGTTTACATTTATAATTTACACATTCCTCCTTTTCATACTCAGTAGGTATACAGATTCCCCCGAAGTAGGTACATTACATAGCTGATGGCTTTGTCTATGCTGAGGGCCTATGGTTCGGGTTCTGGTCTTGATCGAGAAGTGAAAATGAAAGAAGAGTGCTAAGAATAACTGCTCTTGATGGTTGAGTGAATTCATAAGTTATTTCGTCAGAGGTTTCAGAATCAGAATCACATTCAATGCAGTATACAAATAAAGATAATGATCCATGCCCTTCCTACAGCTGTATACATGCATTACCTCGGGAAAGTCTACCATCTGTACAAGATACACTGCATCATGCAGATCACAGATGGAAATCAACTCCAACTCTCAATCGCAATTTATCTTACAAAGTAGTATAAAGAAATCGAGATGAATGCCAATGTCAAAAACCAACGAAGAAATAAGCGTGACTATAAAGCGGGTAAGTTGTGAAATGTGGGGTGCATTTATTGACTGGTTTTTGTGTAATTCGATTGACTGCGGGAGAAGATTTCCTTGTGGAGGAGGTGGGAGAGGAGCCCATGATGAACATGTCATTATTATTCTTATGATTAATATTCTTGGGGTCGTCCTTCTACTTTCTCTGGCATCTTCTATTCATGGGATGCGGCGGTTGACATTTGGAAAGGCTACATTGATAGGAAGGAAGTCGGGAGTGTGAGGGAAAACAAACATTGTGATATTTTTGTAAGAAAAGCCTCAAAAGCCATCAAGCATGGGGTTAAAAATGGAGAAATGCTCCACATTTTTCAGCCTCCTCTCAACATATCCACATTCTGAGAGCTGGGAAAGTATTCATTTATTCACATTCCACCATCCTCACCGTTGCATACTGGGCCGTAACGATCTGGGCTCTTACGAGTGTGGATGTAGGTCCTGGCATTTTACATTCTCCATCCACGTCAACCGTTACAATGCCAACAGGTACTGCGGGTAGTACAAACAAAAGCCGTTCACATTTTACATGCACGATGCACACACATACAAAATGCACAATAAATGGGCATCTCTGGGGTCCATTCTGCAGACTACTAGTCGAATTGAAAAGTCACCAGGAACAACCTCACCGTAGTCACGGTTCCTGCATCTTCAATGAAAGGGAAATAAATGTCATGTAAATTCAATGGATCGGCTCCAGGCTACAAATGAACCTCTAACCTATGAACTAGTGACGCAGGCTGATCTCCGTCTCGGGTACTTTGGAGCACTTTGAGTGTAGAGGTACTCTCAAGATACCGTGCAATTGACATTTTTTTCATTAAAACGTATTAGATATTTTCCTTACTATTACAAACAGTATCGATTAAGTTTTATGTTTCCTAGCGTACACGCTTTCAGCAAATTCTTGACAGATTGTATCGCGCTTTCTACACAACGAGGATGACTTGTACTAACACAGAATTGGAGTCTAATATTAGATTTGTTGTAAAGCAAGCTAGTACGCATGTAACTATTAATATTTTTCAATTTTCTAAAGTTTCCACTCAACAGCAATCTCCACAATCCAAATAAACAACTGTTATGAATGTCCGTCTCCATGACTGGAGAGGGAGTGAGACGTACATTGGAATCCAAATAAGTGCGGGTGTCCCAGGAATTTAATAGGAAAATAAAACATGAGTGTATCCGTAACTGTTTGAAGAAACAATTAGTAACATCTGGAGAGGGAACAATATATGAAGTGGAGTAATTTGAGCCGAGCACTCCTTCCGTCCTGATTTGATTGCCAATGGCCATGCACTGGTGGAAATCTGTATCTGACTGGTCGTGGAAAATGTGAGAGGCAGCCCAGTGTGAATTAAGACTCGACATCAATTATATTGTTGACTCTACTGATCCATGTGGAGTGAAAGCTCCATTGGAACTCCAGATGATACCGTCCTCGTCGCTCTCCATTTATACATCCACTTCCCCGTTCCGGAAGAACATGGGGACATGAGGAGCGGGAGATGCGTATCATTACTGGGATGTCTATCTACTCAAAGAGGGAATATAATGAGAGAAATAGAAACAGCCAAGCGTTCATTAATTGCCGCTCCAAATCGAATTGGCTATCAACACTTTCAAGGGAGCTAACTAAGAGCTAATAGGAAAACCGCGTCGCTCAATTGCTTCCCCTTCTTATCTCACTCAGTAAAATACGCTCTGCCGATCAGACGTATGTAAATATAGTCCCACAATTATAGTCCGATTCCCTGCCGTCTGTTCAGCGCAACGTGTTGATTTGCAGGTGAATAGCTATTCATAATTATCTTCCTTAGTAAGACTGGCGTTCGCTTTGTCGAGGGAATTGGACCTGGCATCATTGCATTACCGATCCCTCTCAGCCTTATCATGGTGAAGACGTTTCCTTGTGTAGTGAATCAAGGAATTAACAAGGCCATAATTAACACAGAAAAGCTCTATCTTCTCTTCTTTCTGTACCTGTAGACCAGCCCATTTTCAAGATATCATTGTTGACTACTTCCGAGTCCAATCCAGTCTCCAATTCACGTGCTAAATATTTACACCGTATTCCTCTTTACAACTATGCTATGAATGGACAGAAGCCAGAAGCATCCCTGTACTAATTGGTATTAGAACTTGGAAGGAATTTGCATAACGGAAACCGAGGGAATATTATATTAACTTGATATTTTGATCTATACTATACTATAGTAGACCCATGAACCCTCCGTCCCTTGAAGGCTGCCAGTAGGCAGGAGAGATTGTAAGTGAAGGGGTGTTGAATTTTTCTTCATAATAAGCACATGTTGGTGGGGAATGTTGAAAATATGTGACAACTGTTAACATTTGCATTTCGGCATTTCCGTATTTCGATGAAAGCTCATAGAAGAAAGTGCAAGTGAAAATGGTAACAAAGTGTGACTTTATGGAGTGAATTTAAATTATTACTTTGTAACTACCCAAATCTTTTGCTCATAATTTTTCCATATCATGCCCTGTACGTATACGAGGACGGGGCAGACTATAGGGAACGGAGATTTTTATATGGGAGGAATTTTGGTGGGTGACTGGAGCTGGTTCGTGTTTGCTGATAAAGCGGTAAAACTGTAAAATTTTGGGTAACTCGTGTGGCGCTGGGAGCAGTGATGCAGTAAAATGATGATTGTGCAAGCTAGGACCTACAACGACCAGTTTGACTCCATAAATATTAATGAAAATATTGAAGAAAGTATTATGCAGGCCATGTGGTCCTCTGTCCCATTCTCAGTCCTATTCTTTATCCATATGTTCCTGTATTTGCACAGCAGCGCCATTTGTTTCTCGTCCTCTCGCTTTCACGTCGTGATAAATTGTTTCATAGATACTTCCACTGTACCCTCTGCGTCCGCCTTGTACCCAGCCGAGGTTCCTCCTCCAACCCATGCACATCCATTGATATTGCATGGGAGACAGTCACACACACACACACACGCATGAAAATATGTGGCAGAAAGAAAAAAAAAATAAGTGTAAAAATGCTACACTCATTTTTCTTGGTGTTGGCCTATTTCATGTTTATTAAATTAAATATCACAAGATAGATACTAGTGGAGAGGAAAACTCTCGGTTGACTAACCATTCCATTCCAATGGAATGGAATGGAATGAAATGGTGGAATGGAACATGCTGAGTCTACACTTTCTCTCCATCCACACGCTAGTCTCTAAACACAGTCAACCTACACGGTCTCCGTCTGAGAAAGGAGCAGCGGCTCTTTCTTTCTCTCTCCTACTTTATTCTTTCCCACTCAAATCTATCTAGGAACATACATACGAACGAACGAACCAACGAACGCGCTTAGGCAAAGTCTGACAAGCGTCGACAATCCGGACCAGAGGAAAACTAAGCTGGAAATTTCGAGTGTATTTGTATATATATGTAGCAAAACTACCATGGAGCTGATTTCAAAAGGCTTTGCCTATGAAATATATTCCCTTTCTCTCTTAGTTTTGTGGTGACTGAAAAAAAGGGTGGAAAGAAACTACGAGGTCATGCATCTAAGAAGTCTCTCCCTTGCGCCTTGTCTAGGTCAAATGAGAGTGAGGACTTGCTTAAGAGGATATTTTATTGATTTCTACATGTATAAACTTGCCCAGTAGACACTTTAATTATATCACACATATGGTCCTCTCCCTCAGCTCCCAAAATTACGAATACAACCACAGATAGAACATACGCTTTGATTTGTACGGCACGTATGAGTTCACTCCACATTCCAATTCCAGCCTACGCAAAGTTGCTATAAAGCAAGCCCAGAATGGCCACCAAGAAGCCTATACAAATACTGAAATACTGATAACATGATATTTGTTCTTCTTTATTGTCCATGTCTGGCGTATCACTGAAGTGATCATAATCATGCTCAACCGTTACTTGGACGTTTCCATTCCAAACTCCGCACTTGGCCTGTGTGTATACTAAGGGAGGTTGAGTGGGGACTATAAAGGCGAAATTGACCTGAATCATGCTCGTAGCAACGTAGGCAGGTATACCTCCTCTGTCACAGAGTACATACGAGGTACCACAGTACAGGAGGCAGTAGAGGGAAGAAGTTTTAATACCTATCTGTACACTACTAACCCAAGAGTAGGAGCTGAAAGAGTGATAGAGAGAGAGAGAACGACTGGCTGAGCTGGTTGTGAACAGTGAAAAATGAAAATCCATAGACTCCCTTTCCTTTTAGTTGACTCTTCTGTGTAGTTCTAGTTAGTAAAAAAAAGAAGCCACTCTCAGCATTTCACTTAATTTTGTTTTCGTCAGCTAAACACTTTTAGTCTCCATTCCCATTTGCTACTTTTTCCCCTATACTCTACAGCCTATTCATTTTCCCATTACGTTTTAAATTCAAGTGGAAGCGACGACAGGGACGAAAGGATGAAGGGAACGAATAATGAAGTAGACAGAAACAGAATCAAGGCTACAAACAGCATGAGGCAGACGCGTATACGGACAGGCATTATATAGTTCTTTATCCGGATACATACAAAACCAAAACCAGAGCCAGATCCGAATCCGAGTACCGAGTTAGTACGTAGACCCATGTACTGACATTTCATTGCTTTACATTACACTACATTGGGGAAAAAGTAGGTGAGCGTTCTCTCCACCTTGAGAGGGAATGGAAAGCTCTTAAGTATGGGAATGTGTGGGGGAAGACGTTGAAGGTCTTGGAGTTGTCTTTGTGGAAACCCGTTTTTACTTGACGAAGCAGAAATAGCCAATCTATTCCCTTCCACTCCGTCCCTGTTGCAATTGTATTTAATTTTTTTGTTGATTTCCTTTCGCTTTCCCCGTAGCTGTAGACGTGAACTGGGAACCAAAAAGTACTGGGCTCTATTAGTATTAGTAGGTACTTTATATTCTCAGTTAGAGCGGGGATAAAAATCCCCATGCTGTCGAGGCATGCCAAAGGGAAATGCGTCCAACGATTTACATGTCCTTCAAAATTATTGTCAATCTTAAACTCGGAAACCACTGCTACGTTCAGCTTGTCACTCCTTCACTCACAGACAACCACTCACAGATGTAAAAAGGCATATGGAAATATATATGGTACTATTAGCATCAATCCCTTCATGAACTCAGCAGCATTTTACAGAAGTTTATTTAGTCAAAGAAGGAAACAGTCAAATAGAATTGTGTAGGCATAAACAATTATAAAAAATTTTATGGTACAATGATACATACCTCTTCGACTGTTGAATCAATGTACTAACAGGCAGTACTTCGATCCTTTCTACTCCACATAATTCTCTGTCCTTATTTTTCCTAAAATCGGAATCGAAATTGACATTGAAAACGAGACCTGACTATAATAAATTGTCGACTCTTTTGACAATTTATAGGAAGTTAATTGTGCTACGGTGCTTGTATTGGTATGTAATTACTCCGCATTTCTATGGACTTGTGATACAGGAGACTCGGATGGAGTAGTCAGTCAGCTCCCTCACCATAAGCGCGTGTACTTGGCGTTAAATTTTAAAAAAGCATAAAAAGATCTGCAAGAGAATCTAAGAAAATAAAGACATTTCTATGTCGCAGGATTGGATGACATCAAAAAAACCAAAAAAAGAAAGAAAAGAATGAGAAAGGAGGAGAAAGTAGAGTAAAAGGGATCAACCGCGATAGTTGAAAGTTTACCCATGTACGCACTCTCATGTTCGTATCGATAGAGTTAAAAGCTGTAATGTGAAATGGAGTCGATGTTAATGGTGTGTGTAGCTTGTATCTATTCCCTCTATAATATAATATCATCTTTGGCCCTAAAAGAATTGCATGAGTTCTTGTAATGTAACACTAGCTTCAGATACGCCATCTTATTTTCTCTAATGTTGTATCTATTGTACGTTTGGACCTGTCTTCTCTGTCTCACTTTCAGCTTTCCCGAACTTTCATCAGAATCGTTGAAACTGTGTCAAATATAGCTTAACTACTGATTCTATATACATGCCTCTAGCATGTATAGGTAATAGGTATACATATACTTTTATACATACTCTAAACCAATGCTGTCATTTTATCTTATGGCAGCTCCATCCATGTATATTTGGTCACTTAAATTTTAGATAGAAAGTACAATCCTTTGATATTGCAGCCTCCCCTATCCTATGGCAACTTATGAAATTGTATAGTATGGTAAAAAGGGATCACGAAATATAAAGAAGAATTTGTACAATAACCTGTTTGGGGTATATATATAGTGTCCATACATATGTCCTACATATATATATAAATATAAAGTACATTGTGTAACGCTCTGTCCAATGCACTTCCCGAATCCAAATTTTCTCTTGGGAATAAATGTTTCCATTAACTTCATGGCGAATCAAATTCAAAGTATGGCTGCACTATTTGCTTTTTTTGTTTACATTTTCTAAAGACAAGACTTCCTTCTCCGCTCAATATCTCCTTCGTAAGGAGATTTGGCTGGTGTACTTATGTTCGGGATGTTGTGAGAACCTTGAGCACTGCTTACTACTGACACCTCACTGACACGCATTCTCTGAAGAAATTTCGGAGAAACAGATAATTGATGCTACTCGGCGTGACGTAAGCTAATGGCTACAGCATTGGTGGAAGACCTGATCAAAAGGAAAGATGTGAAATAAATTAATGAATGCGCTCGTCAACGAAGTGCCACGTAATTATTTATAAGAGACAAAACCATGGTCGCCTTTCCCCCATGAATCTACAGCTGTAATTGCGTACATACCTAGAGAGATAGGTAGGTCCTAAGTCCTAAGTTTATTCATTATGCATAGGGGTTCTATCTGTAGCCAGAGATGTTAAAATTTGAAATGCTGTTTTCTCAGAGACTCTTTAGCATTAATTTCTTAATAGTTGTAGTTGAAGGAGCTTAAAGAGCTGCCCGTTCATAACCTCTGAGTCTGACTGCAGTGCAAAAAGAAAGGTAGATAGATGAGATCACTTAGTTTTCCTTTTAAATGCTTGTCATTCTACTCCTGTACACTCCTGTTTTCGAGTTTTATAGTTGACTGCGCCCAAACACAGGCTCCGTAGTAGTTGGTAGTATTCATAATAATAATACTGTATTCCTACATACTATTATACTTCTTCGTAGAACGCATTTAGATTAATTGCCAAGCTTTATCTGCAATTGGAATAAAAGCTTGGTCAGGTTTTCTGGTATCTGTAATTACTCATGAGAAGCACAGTACAGTTATGTATGGAAGTTCAAAACAGATTCTCTGGATTGTTCTTCAAGTGAAAGCTGATTCCAACGTCTAGATTTTAGATGGTGGCTGGCGGTTGAGTTCAGAAAAAGAAGGAAATATGTCAACATATTTCACCTTATCAAAACATTTCAAAAGTCAACGATCGACTGAGGACGATGACGACGTGCGAAGATGAGGACGATGGAGAAAAGATGAAGAAAGATGGACGATAGCAAAGCCGAAAAGATGCAACTGACGTGGAACATGCTCCTAAGATCTTCAAAGCCCAATATAAAGAAAAAAGAAACTACAGGCAAATACTTGCACATCTCTACTGCACCACTCCGGACTTTCCTAGAAAGCCAGGAGAAAGGAAAAGTGAAATAAGCTAAGATAAAGGGAAAAAATATACTTTCCGCGAGCTTTGGTTCCATCTGCAGTTTTCACTATTGAATGTACTTTCTCTTCCACGTAAGATTGAAAAACCGCGTGGGTAAAAATAACATGGCTCCAATCCTTAACTATATCGAAATCCTATAAAACGGAGGAAGTAAGCGGTGTGCTTGGGCTATACCAAGACTAATAGACTAACACCTAGGAACTTTAGTTTGGTTGGGTATATCCATTTTACAATTATAATGTTACGTCCTGCTCAGCTCAAAGTTTTTCTGCTTCGAGATAAAATATACTTTTTTAAATTTCAAAGTCTCAGGAAATATGTAGGTACTACTATACATACATTTTCTTGCCGCAAGTGGATGTTATGTAGCCAGTTTTCCTTCTTATTGGGAATGGAGTAGAAAGTTAGCTGTTACTTTGCGACTTTTTCTTTTCCCGATGCATGTGCACATTACATACATGGCTATGGCTGTATTGCTACATAGAATTGGAGGGTGAAGGAAACCTCAGTCAGAAGGAGTGGGTCGAATTCTGCACAGTGAAAGGAGGAAAGCAGTCAATCACATCATTGGAAATGGATGGGAAAGTGAATAGGGCAGACAAGCAGAGAAAGCAAGTGAAAGCAGACCCATAGAGAGACGAGAGAAGCTTCCCCTTACATAGACTTCACTTCTACTTTATACCTTTCAACTTTATATCCTTATCATTTCCCTACTTGTTCTCTTACCTTGCCAACCAAAATCCTGCACCAGCAATGAGTTTAGCGTCCTACCATGTTAAATGAACGGTACTTTTTACGTTACGCAAGACTGTACACTACTTTGTAGTAAGAGTCTGTACTACTGTCTAGGATACGCTACACTGCGTTTCCCCTCTGCCAAGTCTAGAAATGCTCAAGTTTTGTTTACCAAGGCTATGTACTCGAGCTAAGTGTATAGAAAACCTACAAAACAAAACAAGAGGAAGGTCCAAAAAATAAATGCAATGGTTTTAGAAGCAAAATGGGAAGCAAGGGCTGCAACATTTTATTGTTTGTGTTGAATAAATGTTGTAGCATTTGATTCAATTAAAATGACACCGTGCTTTTTGTACAAAGACGTTGTATACCTTCTCGTAAGCCAACCGAATTTTTAATAATCCTTATTTTAAAAATCAACTTTGTAAACCTTCTGTTATACTTTGTTAACCGAATTGAATAAACGAATAATTTTTTGCTGTTACTGAAAATTCCTTTCGTAGAATTTGAATGTCAGTTGTAATCGTAATTACCAATCAAAATATCTTTTTTAGAAAGAAAATAAGGCAAAAGGTAGGGTATTAATAATATAATAATATTAAGTGTACGGTATAACTTATGGAAAATTATTAAAGATGCATCCGAAAACAGAGGAAAATGTGACTTACCTATTGGCGAGAAAATATTTAGATATAAACAGTCTTCAGATTGATTCCTTAGGTATGGTTCCACTCTACGTAGATACTCAAGATATCCTTTAGGCATATCCTTTAAAGCTGCTGAGTCATTCCGAATGTCAGGCATCATCTAAAAAAATGTATAAATCATTCCGTTGTAAGGGTTTGTTCGGCTAAATCAAGTCAAAGTATAAAAATATTACTGATAAAATGGAATAGGATGTGAGATAGATAGTATGGGCATAGAATAAGCATTAAGAATAAAATAGATTGCCCACATTACTTATACATATTATTATATTACGAGGGAGCTTATGGATACGGCAAGTTTACTGCACATTAAGCCGAGTACAAGTGGAAGGAAGTGATTACCATTTCATACTCTAACGGTAATATAAATGTAGGTAAACGATTTCTCAGCGGATACTCTTCCCCACTCATACACACATGGTCGTACTTATAAGTTGAAATTATTCTCTAGTAAAAGTTTCGTGCCTCAAAAGTTGTAGGGCACGTAGGTTAATGGCCCAGAAAATGTTTGAATTTTTTCCACATCCAAAGTCGTTATTGCAACAAAGGATTTCTGATTTCTCAAAGTCTTGGGAGGCATGTGTGGTATCGTAGGAGGTTCCTCTGTATCTATGCGGGTGGGTGTGTGGGTAGCTCAGAAATGGCATATTTTCAATAGGACCAGAACCAGCGGAACCAGCTCACTTGCTATACGCCAGAGAAGTACAAGACTTATTTATTTTGCAAACTTTTGACATCACCTACGCAGAGTCCGCAGTGTGGAAACTAGTCTGGTTCGTGCTGATATATTTCTTGGGTCCTCTCTATCTTGCGGCATGAATATCTGATTCAGATATGATGGTAGTAGAGTTCTCTTGAAATTTTCAGGAAAAAATCCTTGGAGGGCGCACCCCATTTTACATATCAACGTTGAATTACACGCTCAAGCAGATGTAGATAATACTAGACTAGACTAAGTGGTTTATTGCACCTACTCATCATGTGAAGTGAGTCACACTCAACGATTTTGAAATCGACACGAAAGTGCCTTCCTACATGCATACTACTCTAGATACGGCAAAGTGTATTTCGCTATATGTAATTTCCTGGTATGGCGAAGTGAAGGTAAGGAGAGGTATCGAGAGGATTTTCTACGGAGGGATAAAAGTGTTAAATTTATAGCCTGGATGTACAATATGACCAATCTAAGGAGCTTCCATATGTACGTAGCTAAATCAAAAGTTGAGCTAGGCAGGGAGATAAGGCGTAATGTAGGTGGATGTTGTTGAGCCTGGTGAGTGGATATTCCAAAGAAACCAAACCAGTCACCAGCCAATGGTTCTTTACCAGACTTCTTGGCTTGAGGAGATCCTTTCATCTGCTCACCATCCTATACCCTCCTTTGCTTCACATACACACGCAAAAAAACGAATGTTTGCCTCCCCATTATGAGCAACACTTATTATGAGCGAATGATAAGCTTTCCCTCCACTTTCAGCGCTATAGGTGTAGCTACGTGATAATAATTTGATGGACGCGGAGCGTGAGGTAGTGGAGAAGGGAAACGGGGATTTTTGATATAGTATGGTATGTCTCATCTCCTCTACTTTTCCATCATCGGATATGGGATGGTGCGTGTGCATTTGTGTTGGTCTGAGGTCCTAATGGACGGACAATCCAGAAGGGAAAGTCAAGTGGAACTGCTCACTGCTCGACGCTATAGGGACAGGACGAGGGTACGGGTGCGGGGGAATCGCACCAGAATTTATTCTCGACCAGGGTGCTCAGGGCAGGAAAAATGTAAAAGTCAGGTAACAAATCAATGTCTCAATTAATCCAAGTCTTTGGTAGACGGAGCGGAGAAATCATGATTAATTCAGTCAAATTTTCCAAGTAAACGATTCCGTTGAATATGGCTCCTCGCACTCCCTCCTTTCATTTCTTCGACCAATAAATCTGTTTTATCTTTTTTCTTCAAGGGCTTCTCCCCCTGAGAGTTGAGGAGAAAGAGAAAGCAGCAGCAAGGAGACGAGAGGAGATGAGTATAGGACACTATCCAACCAGACATTTCTCCTTTCTATCATTTTGAGCCAAAGTCACACACACACACATGCAGACACTATCTTCATATCCTCCCCGCACATCTCAACCTTTCTCCCACCATCTGCATCCTCCACCATCCAATTCTACCTACTTATATCGTCGTATCATATCCATGAGATGAAGCACACACTCACGAACTCACGGGGAGATCACATAAGCGCCGTAGTATTTCTTCATACACGTTGTCTTGGTATTTTTTCTCCTCAAAGTCAGACTTGTTCATATGAATACGCAAAAATCTCACGAATGACTGAGTACGGATTTATTGCGTAGCGCAGATTTTTTTTCTTCTTCCTCCTTTAGGTTTCATTTGCATGAATAGATTTTAGTAGTTTGAAAAATATATAAAAGAATATGTAGGAATTTATACACGCTGAACTATCTCATACACAATTGTACGGGGGGTGGTGAGCGTGTCTGCACCGAGCAGTAAAATTTTGTAATATCAAAGAGAGTTGAGGCTTTTTAAATTTTACGCTCATAACATGTGTGTTTACTCTTTCTATTAAAATCTATTTCATGAGCGTAGCCATAAGCAAGGAGGCTTTTAATTTGAAAAAAAATATTTGCGTGTAGCCTTCCGAAAGTGTTTTCCCATTTCAATTAATATGCATGTATTCTTCCGTGATTCATTGTGTCACTGTTTTGCATTGTAGATTTTTTTTCACAGACATTCATCCTGGAACAGATGGGAAGCCGACGTTTCTGGGTCAGTAGCCTCAATTTTGTTTCAAGTATTAAGTAAAATGCGTAGAGCAATATGTTTTCACGCAAAGTGTGGCGGCAAGCTGGGCCGTGGTCTTAAGGATCTTATGCCTACTTCCTGTGTTAAAGTGTTGGTAATTCTTGAGTTGGTTATTTGTGGTTGCACTGACCTATCTATTTTTTATAGGAACATTACCTTTGTGTTTGTTTGCATACATATTTATGCTACATTCGTAAAATACACAGAAATATTGATGCACACAATAAGTATACCGTAAATGACCGAATTATCCCCGGGGCTCAAATAATCGCCGGAGCTCGAATAATCGCTGGGGTCTAGACATGCTATATTCAATAATCGCCGGGGCGCTTATTCGGAGTATGCACTAATGTAATGCATTGGCAGCACCGAGTGTATGAACTTCGGTTAAATCGCTCGTAACAATGAAATAAATTATTATTATTAATGCATTGGCAGCCCGTGCAGCCAGGCTTTCTTGCAGATAATAATAATCTTCGTTATTTGGAAAGCGAGTGTATTTATATAAATACTTCCATTCCGTAAATCGTGCTCACAGCCCACTTTAAATGTAACTGAAGTTGTAGGTACCTTGTTAGTATTTAAAAGTACAAGTAATGTTTCAGGTATCGGAATCTTTTTGGATTTTGAATTATTAAATAATTTAATGGAGCTAGTGAATTGCTTAAAAATTCTTTTTATTCTATATATTTGGAAAAATAAAAATAATGTTTAAGCAATTCACTAACTTCATTAAATTAATTAGCAATACAAGTAATTTCTTATTTAGTTTGTTCTGAACCATAATTAAATATACGTAGTTTTCTTGAGCCATTATGGTTTATAAAAGTTATGTGTTCGCATTTAAGTATGAAGTACTAGTATCTGTTTTGAAAATTGGGTTTGGTAGTTAATTTGAGAATGATATATTTTTGCCTGAACGAATAATCGCCGGGGCTCAATTAATCGCCGGGTTTGAGGCTCAAAGTTTGGATAATCGCCGCGGCGATTATTCGATCATTTATGGTACACACAATATCAGTAAACGAAATTAAATCGCTTAGTTTAGTTTTAAACATTTTATGTGAACAATGGGGGGATTTATTCATGAGTGTCTCTGACAAAGCAAAACACATTAAACTCACCTGCGGGCAGACGAAGCCTGGCTTGACGGCAGACCGCACCCCATCCCATGGAATCGGCGTTTGTGTTGGACTGAACCGATATGACTTCACAGGTGGTGATGCGTATGGAATACTGAGGAAGACCTATACAATAAATAGAAAAAACATGGGAAGCACACAATGCAGATTGCATAAACAGATTGCATACTCACAACTATAAAAATCTAAAGACAGCCGAGGGACTTGCAATAGAAATCTTTGACATTCACTCGACTTACTGTAACTGAATCAATTTTATTTCCCTCTGCACACAACTAGCTTCCTTATTGCATCCTTTCTCTTTGTTTATATGCGCCAAGGTACGCGTACATCTATGTATAGCTGGGGAAAGTGGTATAAGATATACGTGGCTATGCATCCAAGGACAGACAAACATCATTATTCTAGTTGCGTTTGTCTCCTGACATAAAGTATTTATATATTTTCTCCCTCTTTTCATGTGTTTACCATAAATCAAAGTAGGCTTTCTGTGGTTTAACTGTGCAGAACCTATGGGGGAATTTTGAAAGAGTAAACATTTTCCAAGGTAACGTTACAAGATTGCTAAAGGCAAGAGTTATAGCCTAAGCATTCAAAATTATTAAAATGCAGGTGCTTATCCCGTTTCTAATTTCATTGTTATTAAAACTAGTCAGTAAATTCTAAGAAGAACAAAAATATTGCTAACCAAACTCGCCCTCGCTTAGCATGGGATTTTAAAGAAAAAAAGGTTAATTAGCTGTACTCTCCCAAAAATCTAATTAGACTTAAAAGCAGACTTGAAATTTTGTGCCATCTTTTAGTCTTTCAATACAAGAAAATAAGAAAATTAAACCTTTGTCTACTGAAAATGGTAAAGTGATTAATTAGTTTAGCTAGAATTATTAAGAAGAAAAGTATCTGAGTTGAAATAAGATTGAAAATAGTGCTATGATGCCCTTTTAACTCCGTTTTCTCTGCCCCTAATTGGCAATCACTTTGTTCCAATTCGTCCTTTTTAATTTGTTGTTTGTAAATTATGAAATTAGTCAAATCTACGTTGAATTTAGGGTATGAGTAAACGTACGTAAGATTTAACATACTCACGCAAGAGCAATTTGACCCAAATTACTAGAAAAGAAAATTTTTTGGATAGATTTGTTTGGACTTTTGATTAAAACCATGCGGACCTCTGTATATCCCCTAACTGTTCCCATTTCATCAGACAAACTATCAAACGTGATCGATTTTTGCTAATTTTCTACCTTGCAGGATTTCTTGGTTGACAACGTGTTGTTATAATGAGTTTCTCCCAAGATTGAAACTTTTTCCTAGTAAAGAACTAATTAACCTATTTTTTCGAACCTTTGTAAAGACGGAAGTAAGGAAAACTCTTTTTAGTAATAAATTCGATCGATATGAATTAAGCCAAGAGTTCCTGATAGAGGTGTGCTAAAGTTTTGGTTTGTTAGGGAAAGAAAGTTTAGTTTAACTGCTCCTTAAGAATGATTTATTTTTTATACGTCTAGTGTGTTAGGCGCTCAATAGTTTCACACGTCAATCAGCACCGTTGCGTCAACCCTATTAAAGTTAAACTACTGTTATTCTTAAGTCCACTAACAGGTGCTGAATCCAATTTGATAATTGGATTAAAATTACGATTACATCGTCAGATTCTGCAATCAACTCACTCAAAAAATATGTTCCTATTAATTGACACGAGGCAGGTTGGTTAAATTAATGTCAACTACTACATATATGTGTAAAAAAATCTCATTACTAAACCTATGTACCGTAAAACTTCCAATAAGTCCCCGCCTCTAATAATTCCCCGATCTCTAAAAACTACCGGGTTAAAATCCCAAAATTAGAAATAATTCCCCGCCTCTAATAATTCCCCGGTAATTACTCTAATAATTACACTATTAGAAACATTTTAAAAGTTCATATTCTACAATGGCGGTAGTGCACAGAGAACGTTCTACAGTCCACAATAAGAACTTACATAGTAAGTGCGGGTATGTAATGCATACCTAATTACTAATCTGCATGTTCATTTTTAAATAATTCCCCGCCTCTAATAATTCCCCGGCCTCTAATAACTCCCCGGTCTGAGAGTTAAAATTCGCGCTAATTCCCCGGGGAGTTATTGGAAGTTTTAAGTTATGTATGAAAGGTTTTAATTATTAATTACGCAGAAATGCGCCAAGGTAAAACGGAAATGAAATGAAGTATTACATTTTTATTAAGTAAACGATGCTGCTACCTAGGATATTAGTTTTACCGGAAGAGTAAGCCTCTTTTTTCAACCAGATGAGACGACCAGTAGAAAGATAAATGGCGGGGAAAAAAAGGTTTAGTGAAACAAAACAGGAATTCTTGGTCTAAACTATAAGCTACGTCTGATTAAAAAAATGGGAAAGCATAAATGAAGTGTGTTCGTGGAATCGAATGATAAGTTACTAAAGCTTTCTCTCCCTCGGTTAAGCCTTTAGTTTCAACTTCAATAGCAATCGTAACAAGGAGAAAGTTGATGGAAAAAGAATGAGAGGGACAGAGAAAGAGAGAAAAAGACTTCAAAGGACGAAAGCATGACTTACCTCGACAAGCTTATTTTTGAGCGGATTAGCTTTAGCCGAATGATGATTGGCCATATTATTAAGATGTGGGAATAGTGTAATACTAAGCCCTTGAACTTTTCCATATTTGGTCTCAATAATTCTTGATCGTGCCGTTGGATGATTAGCGTTTGTCGTCGTGGTGGTGGTGGTTGACGAGGAGCCAAAACTCTCATTTAAACCAAAGTTGACGTTGGAGTGGAGTGGGAGAAAATGAGGTGGTAATGGGATGGCTGTGGTAGAACCATGATGACTGTTGGACGTTGCATTCATTGGCGTCTTAGTGAACGTCTCATTATTAATGCTTTGACAGCTTATAATACTTAGAAGAATCACAACTAACCTCATTATTTCAGACCAATTCACTCACGGACACACACACATACACACTCGTGTATTCTCCGACTTTGATTTCCTTTCCTTCCCTCAACTTTCTCGAACACACATTATTATTTCATCCTTGAGTTCAAACAAGGAAATATGTTCCATAAGCATCCTGAACACGGGCAGATACCATTTTTACCTGTCAACCAGTTACACTTTGTTCCCTTCGAAACCCTTATAATTCTACTTTCTCTTTTTCCTTTCTCTTTACACTTTTTGATTCTTTGTTTTATGTATTTAGTTCATACACACTACTTCTTTTTTCTGGTTCTTTTTTTTTTATTTTTTGTACTTCACTCGCAGAAAGCAAAAAGTGACCAAAACTCCTACAAGTAGAGCAAAAATCCATTCGAGGTAACTTTCTTCCGCGTGAGAAGATAGCCTTGGAGACAGCTATTACGCTGATTGTCGTCTACGTGTTAAAGTAAAATTGAGATCTGAGCAGACCAGGGCCATTATTACTGCAGATGCATGGGCTAGGGTGAGGTTGAAGCATAGCCCTCTGACACAATTCACATCAGAGCACTATAAAGTAGATGATGACAAAAGACGCCGCTAACATGACAAGACAATGTCCGTCGTGGTAAAAGGAAACTTAAATAAGCTGTAATAAAAAATCTGAAAAAAATCCCCCGTCAAACTCATAAATGTCTTTGTAAAGTTAAACCAGGATTTTTACTGGTAACGCTCAAAGTCATTTCCATCCCGTCATTTATATGGTATTATGTAAATAGGTGAGTTTGGCTTGGAGTTGGGAGAGAGCCTGGTGACAAGGAAATAGTTGTGGATTTTCTATATTGAAAAAATGTGCTCCTGTTGGAGACGGCATGACATTATGTAGTGTGTTTTGCCTAGTTTTTGGTCCGCACGTGCTTTCACTTCATGACACAAAACATGGACATGTTTTTCCATATATATACCCCCCGACGTCGTCGTCACCTTCTCGATCTTGTCAAAACCATATGGAGATTTTTTTTCACACCACCTACAGTGGATAATTTATGATTGTATTTTCTACACAAGAGAAACTTTTACCGTCAAATCACGTTTTTCTAACTTTCGAGGTTGATTGTTCACGTCTCGGTACTCTATCGTTCCATTCCTATCCTTTACCTGGCAGATAGAGTCTGAGAAGGGAGAAGCACCAACGCACAAAAATTATAAGTGGGCGACCAAGAGTCGCTTATCGAGTCAACACTGCAAAAAAGCGTAACTTCCAGACGCTTCCCGGCCTACAAACCCAGGACTCAGTCTCCCCTTGTAGCACGCATCACTCCCTTTCCTTTCCTTTCCTCTGAACTTCACCTTGTAATAATCACGTTTTCAGCTCTGCTCTTGAGATTAAATATAGTCCCGTAACTTTACGTGTAGCTCCAAGTAGTAGTTTCACTGTTGTGAGGTTTGGGTTATACGTACAGCTCTGCTTCTTTCTCCACCGATCCGAATGCTTTGTGTATCATCCGTGGTGATGGAATTTGAATGAGAAAAAGTTTTTTCTCCCGAACCATAGGAATTGAGGGTATCTTGGGAGTCGGACTTGCTCAATCGAATTCAAGTATCCTACTATCTTCCCAACCACTAGCTCCACCGCCGTCAAGGCTGCAGTCAAAACTACACCACGTCAAGCAGAAATACGGAAGGCAGCTATGAGAAGAGACGGACGTCGTTGCTCCTCTGAATTGAGTTTTTCTCTGTCTTGCTATCTCTTCCACAACGTCCTTCCCTCGCTCACTACTTGATAAACCTAGAAAAATAGAGAAAGAAAGGGGAAATTCAGATTTAAGTCAGTGAAAGTGATGTACATACATGGGCATGCTTATCTACAAACTGTAAGAATTCCTCCCTCCCAGTCATGTCACTGAAGAAGGGACGAGGAGCCAGCAAAAGTAAATAAGATTGAGAACCCGAGATAATCGTATTGGCATATTTAAATCGACTTAACAATAAAATGTGGCTCAACCAAATTCATGACTTAGAGTACAAATATAGAAGGGAAGGGAGAAAGGTAGTCAGTGTAATGTATCCAATTCTATCAAAAGTACGTGGTCTGCAAGTTACAAGTGCCGGCTCGTGCGGTTAAAACAGTTATTTTTCATTTTGCATGCATGTACATACGGCTGAGAAAGTTGACTTGACATATGTAGGGGTGAGAGGATATAGGCAGGATTATATTTACAAGACGAGAATAAGAATAATAATGGAGTCGTCTAGTCTTCCCTTCTTGTATTGTGGATACATATTCTCACGGGAGATAAAAAAAAAGCCAATTTTGAGTCTATCATATTTATTGGAAAAGTATCTAAAAATTCCACAAACATTCGTATTGATAGCTTTCCCCTTTGAAAAGTTCATAATATTCTCATGTGCATACTTTCCTTACCATATTTTTCGATTCACATTCTTATTACAAACATTCTACAGAGAATTTCATGGGGAAAAGTTTTCAAATTACTCTCTTGTTTTTCGTTCCGCGGTTGTGTATTTGAGATGTGTAAGGTACCCGCTGGAATTTTCCCGTACATGTGTTCATGCTTTTTTATAATCCTTTTTGATATATTTAGTGTATTCTTGTCATTTCGTCTCACAGGAAGAATGCAAGCACGCATAAAATAATTATATGGCGACAGAGCAAGCTGCTATATGATCTTGCAGTAACAGTATATTCTTGGGTGAAGCGTATAGGAAATACCAAAATAATGACCCTCAATTCAAAATTTAGCATTGCTATTGAAGTATACCTAATATTTGTACATTTCAGTCCTTACATAAACTACAGAAATGTAATAAACTGTGGTATTTTGTGTATTTTACAAAGATTATTTTCTTCAGACCCTTAGTAGCTTTTCAGAAAATTAACTAAATTCAGAGTTAATCAACCATAATATGCATGGCTTGCTTGAACAGTTTGGTAAACTTACTGGCATGGTAAACTTATTTTTTTGTGCATAAAAGTACTAAAATGTCTTCGCAACTTTCTCCAAAGGTTATCCTGGATTCTTAAAGTTTCAAATTAGAAATTCTGAGAAAGTTAATTTGTGGAGCCTGTTATTTAGGCACCTAAATGACAATTCACCACCAAACGCTTATTTTGTCACAGTCAGATCGCAAGTAATTATTTTCAGGAATAAGTTTGACCTCCGATTTTGGTCTGTCCGACTGATTGTCCACGAAGGTTATAGAGCAATTCCACCATTCGTCAGTAATTCGATATTCAGAGGATGGTTCAAGTGAAAGCGTAGCTTTTTGAACAAACTTAAATCAGGTTGTGACCACATTACCGTAATGTGACGTCATTTATGATTTTCAAAGTGGTTTAAGTTTCACTCTTCAGTTGACGGCATCTTTTGAATCTGCTCTTTTCCTCCACTTGACTATCGATTTATTCATTAGTCCATGGCCTTAGGTTCAATTTAGTACTAATGGGATTATGAATTTTTAACGCGCTCTCCGCCGCACGTTTAACTTGACTGACTTGACGCCACTTCCTTGCAACGCCAGCCTGCCTAAATGCATGTATTTCAAGATATCGTACATAAGGTACATATGTACATTCAATTGAGACTCGAGAATTAAATTGACTTGCGTAAGCTCAGAGATGGAGGGCAGTAGGAGTGGATGGAGGGCTAGGCTAGACGCAAGGCCACACCTGGGGGTCTCGTTAAGCCAATTTCTGCAAAAATAATTCTATTTCCTCCTTGGTCGTTAACAATTGATGTCTGTCGCAAACTGCTTGTTGATAAAAATTGGTGCGTGGAAGTAATTTAATTTTAAAAAGTTTAGTCTATTCAGGTTAATCAAATTCCGTTTGGCTCTCAAAGGGCACAATTTTCGTTAGCATTAGAAGACGATAACCAATTGTTTTCGAGTGCTTTTACCTCAACATCGTCAACTGGCTCTATTTCATCTGGACTAATACGCCGGTACCTCCGCATTTTAAAATTGGGAAATCACAATGATTTACTCATCAATATTTTTTTATTGTCTACTTTAATCTGAGCCGACAGGGGGAATTTCTGTTTCATAAAAATTCAATCCTATGAAATCCAGGTGAATTGATGAGCTCAAGTGGGTGGGATGGGGCAGATGTAGATGAGGAGCTTAAGCTTATAGCCGGACTTATGCGCGCGTGTGTGCGCTTCCCTGTCTGTTGGTGTGATTTGGTTTGGCATGGAATGACAAGATGGGAATGTACGCATTGGGATAAAGTTCGCTTTCTCTGATGTGCCAAGCAATTCGAGGGAAGTATAGCAAAGACGATGATGATAAAAGAGGGAAGTCATGGGGGAAAGTGAGTTGAGGCTCAATGGAAACGTAATCACCGTATTTAAATGCTCCTCTATATCAGAACGCGGCCACATATTTCCACGTACCTATATATATATATATATATATATAGTGTGTGTGTCTATCGCCTCCGTCCCGGCTTTCTCCCGCTCCCAGTCTCCGCATCTCTCACACAGAATATTTAAAAGAGTCGAGTAAACTTTTCATACACAGATTACCGTCTACTTTCTAGTTTTTTGACTAAAAAGTCCTAGACGTGGTGCTTAGATGGAGTGCTCGCTAATGTTTCCCCACCCTTCTTTCTTGTCCTAGTCCTTTCAATGGATTCTTTTCTATCATCGACGCATAAAAGATGAATGGAAAATGATAAGAAGGGAGAGCGACAGAATTGCTCTTCTCTCGACCTTTTATGCTTTCTTTCTCATACTTGGGAGGCAGGGAGAACATAACATGCTCATGCTTAAATAAAAGTTTAACAAGGCCAAAAGATAGTTTCAAGTCGAACAGCTTCTCTCTCCTTCCCAATTTCGTCTCCAACTCTAACCTCACTCACTTCCCAGTACTCCTTCACACATTGACTTCCCTTGTCGCTCTGAGAGAAAAAAAATTCCAGGAGTTTAAATGGATTCCGTTTTCTTCTATCAACTCCAGCGGTGACAATATTCTCTGAATTATTAATCATTTTCAATTTACACGGAGAAAAGGTTTTAGGCATGTAATTCATTTAAGATGCCGAAAATTAAGTATTTTGCTACATCACTGTTCTAAATTGTGTATTGCGCAGATTTACGGCATAGACAGATTTGCTTATGCTTTCGTATACGCCTATAGCTACTTGTAAAATTGTTCGAAATCCGGACTGAGAGTATGTACAACGCTGTATGTATTTACTGATAACGAAGGGCTTTGCGAGCACTAAAGGAATATTCGATAATTCTACTGCTTTGATTTATGAAATTTGTATCTTTGTTCATCTATTGAATTACCAATCTGGTTTTTTATGGCGGGGTTTCAAAAAAACTTGTCATTTTTATTTCTTCCCTTATTTGTGTGCACAGAATATAGTCACCTACATACATATAATATGCATAGTTTGCATTCAGAAATAAGTACGCTTCTGTTTCAACTTGTATGAGCAAAAGCTGAAGCAAACTTGGCTAAAATATTTTTTTGAAATCTACACAATCTTCATCCCTTCAACATTTATCCGGATATGTCAGCATCCGACTGACTTGAAGCTTTTCCGTTATTATTTGTATATTTATAATTATTTGGGATGTCAATAAAATTTTCGTAATATACATGTCGGCACCTACGAAGGAATTGGTCCCTAGCGCCTGTGGACTGGTTCACAAGCGGGGCTGCTTATGGACCAGTCCATAAGGAGCCACACAATAGTACTCTCTACTAGTTCAGTGTAGTGGAATATTGTATTAAATGTACTTAGCAACCCTGTGTATAGATATAATACTCAACTGTGGTATAGATTTCTTTGTAATCACAAGCAATGCAAATGAGTGATAAGGCTGTCAGGTTTCAAAATAAATCCTTCTATAATTCTATTCATTGATCTCACTGCTCACTGGGAAAAATAGCTCCAAGGGAGTTTAGACTGGTCCATAAGCAACCACGCTTGTGGACCATTCCACAGGCGCCAGGGACTAAATCCCTCGTAGGCTACGACACACGTATACCTACTTGTACATGCTTCACAATTACTTCAACTTTGTATGCATCTCACATTTTGTTTCAAGTTTCGCATCGAGAAATTCCTTTTCCCCCTCTAGTTGTCGTCGTTATTTAAAATCTCTCTTCTTACTTGTATTTTTTGTCAAAATGTGATGTGCATGACTATGCAGATCAACTTGTTACTTGTAGATATCTAAGCTTAAGGAAATATTTTAGCTAAACTACAAGATTTATTTTATGCTAATGGAATATTTTATTACTTAAGGATAAAAATAGGAAAAACACAAACTAGAATAATATGTAGAACTCCACAATATCGAGCTAATTTCTCCTATTAAAGAGCTGAGAAATGAAAATTTTAAAAAATCATCGTAGCTTGGAGCAATGAAATCATGGTTTAAATAGTTTTCACTTTCAGTTTATTCTTGAAAATCTGAGAATGAGTGAGACTTTGAAATGTTGGTGGGTAGTTGATGCATAGCCTTTTGGTACGGGAGTGAGTACTGGCGAGTCCAGTGCAGTGACGGTATGCTTGTAAGTGGACTCGATTCCGGGTGCTAAAACGCTTATGAAAATGATGTAGTGAGTGGAGTGATCAAAAGCTTTTTCCGTCCGAGTTCCGAGAGTTGTCCAACTCACATGCACCCACATTATTATATATAATAGATCTATAGAAGCTTTTAAAACTTGATGGATTTCTGAAGGAAAAAATTTAATGTGATTGCGTATAAAGAAAAGGAGAAGAAGGGCTAAATAGAGTTTGTCTACTTACGACCATACGTACATGCCGATCACCATAGCTTACTCGAGTTTGGACTCGATCTGCGTGTCTCAGTGTGGATGGGAACTAGGAACTAGCCCTGGTAAATTTCACTTAAAGTTTTTTTCTTCTTATATATAAAAATAGAAGGGAAGGATGAAGAGAAGAAAAAAAGAATTCTATGAGAAATGGTGGTTGCTGAGACGACGGGATTAAACTAACGATTTTGAAGCATGAACTGACGCAGATCAATGATCACAAGAAATATCTTGCCAAAAAAATACATTACTCATGTGCCTGGTGCCTGAGTTGTTCTGGGCTTCCCGGCAGCTTACATACTTTCACACTGATACATGCTTTCACTCCAATCCACACAGCCGCCTTCCCGTTCACCACTGCCAGAGCTCAAATAAGGTAGTGGCAGTCTATTGCTGGGAAAGTATGGAGAAAGTTAGCGAAGGGAAACGATCACTCAACACTTCTATTAAAAAATTCAATCTGCATAGTATGGTGTTGCGTAAAGTTGGTGAGGTGACTTACTATGTTATAGGTAGCGAAAAGTACATCTACGAAGGCGATAATGGAAAAGCTGGGTAGAGTACAATGACAAATTTTTTACAATGTCTCGATTTGTTATTGATTTCTAAAAATATGTGCCATTCCACTTTTTTATTTAGTCGGCAGTCAAAATCGAGTAGCTAATGCCTCACTCTGTGGTCTGCGGAGTAATCCTACAATTATTTTAAACATGTAGGTAGTTCATCCACTTACGATTAAAGCCCTCACTTTAATTCAACCGCTTCAAAAGCGTAGGGTAATTAATGCCAATTAATTTTGGAATCATCATGCACAAGTTTTTAAAAAAATTATGCTTGATGTGCGCATCAAGTTTTGAATGCTCTAGCTACGCTTTGGTAATTATCTCGACTAGAAATGCATGGAAGCACGACGCTAAAAAGGATATCAGTAGGCCGAGGACGAGACCGTGTATTTAAATTGCAAAAAGAATAATGAATTAAAGAGAGAAGAGGATGTATTTCCACAGAAAACACACACAATACCCGAAAACGGGGGGAACTCATTGGTTAAATTCCACTCTTGTCTGCAATGACAATCATTGAATTGTTCAGGTGGCATGAAATTCTCGTTTCACTTCCCGTTAGAATGCTCATGGGACAAATTGAGCTTGTGTAAATCGAAAATCGTTAGAATGGAAATTTTGAGCTGAACACATATGTAGTCAAGTTGTGGTTCTTAATTTTGTCAGAATGCGATACAGAGCCGAGTTACTCTAGTTGGACTCCAGACTGGCTACGTTATTTTTTACTTATCACCTTAAATTTCCCCTGCATACGTAATCGAAAAATAAAACTGCTTATCATGCTATTAACTTTTTGGCTTGATTCTTGATTTTTTTTTTGTAGGTTTGCCTTTCTACATCCGCACCCTACTCTTACATTTCACGGTTCCTTAGTGGAACGAAATTAGTTTTTTTTCCCTTTCTCTCTCTCTCTTTCTCTCCCCCATGTATGGTTTGGGTTTTAGTAATTTGTGGAATTTACGGTAATGGCACTTTCCTGGACATTTACATGTTCACGTATTAAGTTCTATTCCTCGTATGTAAGTACTGTGGGACTTGTGGGAGCGACGCCTGACAAAATGTATGCATCTGATAGGGAAAGTAGATTGTTTTTAAATTAAGATGATAAATTTATCCTCAAACAGGCGATAGCATTTACAGTATGAATTTACTTTATGTATTTTATACACGATTATACTATCATTACTTGGGATTAGGATTAGGCAGGGGAAAGTGGTGAGCGGTGCAGTGCCGAGTCGGTTTAGTGCACTACAGTCGCAGTCTTGGAGGGAAGGTGAAGATAAGTACAGGATACACTTTTGATGGCAGTTAGAGTAACTGAATTGAAAGGGAGATAGTATTTAAAATCTGCAAACCTGCCATAATCACATAATTATAGTTGATTGCCATGTACACATGGTGATCATAAAAAGGAGCATAAAGCCGTAAACACACGGAACTCTAAATTTCCTCGGGATTTTCTAATGTCTGTATAATCTGGATAGGAAGCCGTTAGACCCACTCTCTCACGTTCCCTCGCTCTCCGCCATGCAGTAGGATTAGATGAGCTTAAGCAAATGATTCACAACTGTGCCACCAATTTAAACAGGGGAAACCAATAAGTTTTGCTCCATCCACACAACTTTAATAAAGCCCGAGTGTCCTCCATCATTTCCCTCCTCAGCCCACTCTAATACCTACAGCTTTTTCCAAATTTACGAGGGAAATTTTAAAATCGATGAAACCATGTTTTTCGTTCTTGAGTTTGGAATTATACATACCAACGTACATTACTCATACCTTGTCATTAGTACGTAGGTAACTACCTACTTACATGCGTACAAATCCAAAAATTGGGTCCAACGAAAACATACATTAGAAGAGTATTTAACAATTTAGCTTTGACTACTACATCGGCTTTATTCAGTTGAAAAATCTTTTGGAAGATTGTTTTGACTGTATCAGTGAAACGTTGTTTGCAGCTCATAAAATCCATACCAAGCCGTACCACACTCTTGACTTGAAATGTACATGCCTCCAGATAATTTAATTTTCCACTATACATACCTACAAGACCTATACATACAATTTGCAATTATGTTTTAGAAAGTTTTCCGTTCCGTGTGTACGTAGAAGGACTGAAAATCATGTGCCGTCTACCGAAGGCATGGAACGGAGGTAACAGACTCTGAGTTTACATAATGTGATTCTTTTGAATTTATTAAATTGACGCACGATCATACAGAAAAATGCCTAGCATATAAGTAGCAATTAAATTCACTTTTATTCTATCATTCCTTGACTCCTTCCATCATCCTTTGTTGTCGGGTTAGTGTTCCCCCCGTTATTTATTCAAACTTAAATCAAATATTATCTCTGCCTCGCCTCTCTCTCTTCCTCTCTTCCTCTCTCTCTTTCCCTCGAGGCACACTTTGTAGTTCATAATGCACGCGTAAGCATCCTCTCTACGCCATCATTCCCTAACAAGAGTTCAATTTTCCACTGTATAATCACACGTCAATGGAAATTGTTTGAAATTACTTGTGATGAATCAACTGGAGCCCGAAAAAAACTGGGGTAACAAATAGAGACACTACCA
Organism: Dicyrtoma fusca; assembly: GCA_034695205.1. Lineage (NCBI taxonomy): Eukaryota > Metazoa > Arthropoda > Collembola > Symphypleona > Dicyrtomidae > Dicyrtoma > Dicyrtoma fusca. The sequence continues at coordinate 89,667 of JAQFZC010000025.1, forward strand.
CACTATAGTCCATTGGATAAATGTTGAGACTGGAAGGGAAAAGGGGGGAAAGATGCACGTATATTTTATATATGGTCCATCTACACCTAGGTATACTTATTAGTAGCACCGCATCCCCAGTTCAATTGTAATTCCATTCAATGCCTATTTGCATTTAATTTAATGTAGCACTAAACTGCAAGGATTCTATTATGCGCAAAAGCTTTTATAAGAGTGTTACTGAGGCGTAAGTTCACCTAAAATATTTTTCTCTCCATTTCATTGGCGGAGAAGGCCGTAGAGGCCTCATACTGCATTGCTCTCGTCTCTCTCTCTCACTCTCCTTCACGTTTCTCACTTTATCCAACCCGTGCAGCCAAGTGGTAATGTCCTCGGCAAATATGAGCAGAGCTGTATGAATTCCTAAGCTGTAAGCTCTAAGCTGAAGATATGATTTTATGAATCCCAGTAGACGGAAGAGTAAAAGGTATGGTGGAGATACGTGGAAAAGGATGAAATGAAATGACGATCTAAAATTTCTCCCGTCTGTGGAGCATCCTATCATATCATCTGCGTGATCAGCATCATCGCCTTCATTATAATGGTTGACCAATTTTGAGTTTGTAATGTATGTTTATGTAAATTAGTCAAGCCTCTGTATCGAGGCTCTCCTTCACAGTCTCAACGCTATCCAGTTACCTGCCGTCCCTTCCCATTAGACTGATAGAACCAAGAGCGGGAGAAGCCCACCCTGAGTCCTTTCGGAAATCGACCGGTGTGATGAATTTTCCATTAGTATGGCCACTACGCATGGTGTGAGTACCAGTGCAGTGCATGGGTTCCCAAAGGAAAACTCCCTTCGTATGACCATCCCCGCCGAATCCGGGAGACCTTGTAAAATTATGCATTGCAAACATTTTGAGATCAAATAATCGAATTTCCCTCCAATTCTCGGGTCCAAAGGCCATAGTAGTAGTAAAAACAAATGTCTGCTCAAATTTATTGTTTTTTGTGTGCTTCAATCTCCTTTTCAGCGTATTTAACTGACAGAAGCAAAGGGAAGCCTTCAAGTCATTACCCCCAACAACTGCGCTTTATTCAGCAAATAAGGGCAATTGGACGCAGAAAAGAATTGGTTTTATTGTAGAGAACCACAACAACTGTTTGTTACTTCACCACACATGCACGTTTCTGCATGTACCTACATATATTTTTTCCATGGTGCATGTTTAGTTTTTAGTTTAGAAGCGCCAAGGATTTTATGGGATTCTTCAAGATTTCTGGTTTACAAAGGAGAAGAATGAGAGAGAAAAAAATATGGAATCTTTAAAAAAAAAAAAAGAAAGAAAGGAGAAGCCAACACTGAGGGCGTGAGATTCGTGGCCGAGAGAAAGCGGAGGAGAAATATTATGCACATGGAAATTGCGCATAAAATATCATCCATGCATGCATAATAATAGAGCTAAAGGCTACAGGACATGGCTGCGTTACAAACTATGGGGATCATAGACAATCGGAAGACTTACAAAATGGGATATGGTGAGAAAAGGGGGAAAGTGTGAAATGTCACGTGTACATAGATCTCTCTCCCGTACTTTCTCCTTTCCCTCCCTCCCTTTCTCCTCACACTAGCTTCCAATCCTATATCACTTTCAAATTCACACAACACAACAAACCTACAATAACTTAACCACCTGCTGTGCACCCAAAGCCACAATGTGTACCCTGCAAAAAAAACACATTTTCCGGACAGAGAAAAATAGTGCTGAATCCTAGATTCCAAGAGTCTGGAGATTTAAACCAGACAAACTTGCTTTTTGACTCACAGCACTATTTATTTTTGGACGAGGCTCAACCTGAATATGTCCCTGTTGGATCCTGTCTTTTAATTACAGACTTTTTCATTACTTTTATATAATGTGTCCAATTCCTTCACAGTAGTGGTACGTGATTTTTAACTTGAAGGCCAATTCATACTCATACATTTAAAACTTCATGTCTTTTGATCTGTTCCAACTGATAAACTAGATCGAAATGGCGTATGACAAGACCCAACGGGATTTGAAGTTCGTTAACTTTCTTCCTCTAAATGGAAGCACGTGATATTTACTTGAATGCAATAATATAAAATATCTGTAAAGTCTTGTAATACGATAAAGTAAACGGCGCTCATGCAAATAAGTCGAAAGGGGAATATTTACACAAGGGGTGTGCATGCATGGAGTGGATAGGCAGTCATATCTGTATGCTTAGATATTATTGCAGACTGAGCTGATGAGCCACCGTAGAGACTAGCAAGACAATTTTTCTGTAGATAAAAGAGCGTAAGGGAAAGAGGTGGAGAAAGCATTGACAGCAGCAGCAGACGCAGCAGTCGTCTTCATTGCTCAAGAATGAATGTATCGACAATTCAACTCATACACGCATATGCGTATGTATATACCTACCTACGTATGTATATAACATCTCCCGGCACTAACTCTAAGACCCTCCTAAGAGCGCCAGTGTTAAAATTGCTAAAATAAAATGACACAGAGGGAATAGGTTGAGTAGGGGGAAAAATTCTCGAGTCGGAAATAAAATGTCGGTGATATTTTTTGAAGTAGAAGGAAGCGAGAAAAGAGAGAGAACGAGATGACGGCCATTCGTCGAGAAATTATGAAGGTCTTGTATAAAATATGGGATGGAGAAATTTTTCTACATCTTGACTAACAGTACTCTTATTCTTATGACTTTCATTCAACTATTCCTCTAGTCATACATGCCATTGTCACAAATTTCCAGTTTTTCCCCCCATACAGCATCATGTTTCTCCGTGGACGTCATGCTTCTGGTCCTGGTCCTGGGATCCACATATGTACATATAGGTATGGGAATGCAGTATACAGTTTCCTCATGGCTATGACCCTGGTCTTTGATCTCACAGCCTGAAAAGGCTAGTCAGTAGTCCATCCCATCGTGCCGTTGATATTACGACAGAGTTATTACTACACTCGTTGGTTGTGTAAAGATTGCGTCAACCACTGAAAAATTCAGTTCTGTCTTCGAGGAATTCCATGTTTAACAACTATGTACCACTTGCAATACTTTCAACATTGAAAATCATTGCACTAAATACTAAGTAGAAGAACTACATGCTGTGTAGCAGTGTAAAGTCACGTAATCAATCAGTGCTTTCCTTCAATTTCAGCTGATTTTAACCTATTCGGAACTGGGAAACCATGGAAAAGAATGCTTTAGAAAAGTATGTATTTTACAATCTAAATTTTTTAAAAAGGTCAAAACTAGCAGACTAGCAATCAATATCGTCAAAACATTCAAAATTATAGTAGCTAACACCTAGGGGTCAAAACAAGAAATCAGTTTTTAAAAAGGTCAAAACTAGTAGCTAACATTTTTTTAAAATACATCAAAACAAGAAATCAATATTTTTAAAAAGGTCAAATATATGGAACCAACAGTTTTAAAAAAGGCTAAAAACAAGAAATAAATATATTTAAAACATTCAAAATTTAAAACTAGTAATTAAAGTTTTCTAAAAGTTCCAGACTAGAAATTAACATTTTTGAAAACATTCAAAACGAGTAAATAACACTTTTGAAAATGTTAAAATTACAATTTTGAAAAAGATGTAAAACTACCTACATTTATTACAGTTTCTAAAAGGTTAACAAATCATCAAAGTTACTTTTACATTCTGTTGACTAATAACGTCAAATGAAATGTACCCAGTCGAAAACAACAAAAATTCTCCGCTCAATTTAGTCAGAGAATATTAAAAGTTGAATCGAAATAAATCTTTACTCGGACCCAAATACGTCCTCGGACTTTTGAAGCTCAATGCCCATCCGCTGGGAAATATTTCCAATATGTCCATCAGGATTTGGTGCGTTGTAAATCATCAAAGGGCTGATAGGAAAAATATTTTGGAATGATGCATGAAAAATGTTTTCACTGGAATGTGTTGGGGAAGTATATGGAATGCGGGTGATTGCTAATATGAGAGTATATGGAGGTAGGTACGGACTATAGTACATAAAGGAAAATAAACATGGGTGGCAACCAACTAGAGAATATACTCTGGTTGTTCTTGTCTTGGAGAAGTGGTGACAGTAGAAAGGCTTTCTTTTATGTGAGCAGATTTCCTGTACAGCTTTTGACAAATATGTGTCCAATGAAAACATTCACTCACCCACTTTCTTTTATAGCACACATTTTTCTTGTCTGTTTACCTACTTCTAACTTTCTGTATCTCTCTTCCACCGGCTATGAAAATTCGTCACAAGTAAACATATTTTCCCGTACACATCCCGTACAATACGACCCAATCCTATCCACCCGTGAGAGTGTCTATCATTGATAGTTGCAATGGCAAACCAAGAAAGGTTTTTATTCACACGAAAGACCCAAATCCACTGGAAAATACAGTAAACAAAAGAACATCAGTTATGGCTGTTATTTACTTTTGGTAAAGAATTGCTGCAGCACCTTATCTTCGATAGCGTCGATCAAGAAGCATTGTGGGCCAAGTCCAGCTTCTGCTCAGAATCATCTTGTTCTCTAATTTGCTCAAAAAAGCGTAAATCCCACTTAAACTCCTTTTAAGAAGTGCAAATATCACTAAACCTTAAACAACTTTTACCCAGCAGTAGTACATACACTCATAATGAACTATTGTACAATGTGCAAATCGTATCTTCAATTAAGGTTCATTATCAATTCTAAAGGGATTTATAATTGCTTGTTTAAAAAAATATAAAAGCACTCCCGTTGTTGATGTTGTTAGACATGTGTTATTAAAAATATGCTAAATTTCCCTGTACAAGGGTTTCCCAGCTCGTAACTGCAGCTCACCATATGGCGCAAAAATAAACAGGTTGTTCGTTGTTCTATGCCTGGACCAGACACACAGGAACATACAATCTCTCTCCTGGAAGGGGAAAATAGTGAAAGATGGAAAAATATTTTCCTATGAGGACTTGAGGCGGCTCAAGTAAAATCATGGCGAGCAAGTTAAAGCATTAGAATATACGATAAGCGGAACATCCTGTTTGCTGATAAAATTCATCGCTCAGTGCAGACAGGCCTGTGTAGATTTGGTTGAAGTTATGTATCTACATCCTGTCCTACTTACTGCATGGGCTAAATTCAACTCCTTCAATTTTTACGCCAGATATCACTTTAAGCTCCATTTTTTCCTGGCAGTAACTTTCCCTTCCTTACTTCACTACCCCAGTCCCGTCCAGATAGCTAATCTTTTCCTCTCCCAAAATGTCTTCAAGTCTTTCCTGGACCAAGATCAAAGTATCTACTCTCTCTCTCCTCCCAAGTAAGATTATATAGCATTTTACTTTAGTCTATTTTCAAAATTGAGGGATAAGACGGAAGAGAGAGAGAGAGAGAGAAATGTAATATTGACTAGCCCAAACAGTAATTCTGATTTGGAGGATCGTTTACAGTACTGCGCCTGTCAGTTATTTACAGTGAGGGACAATAATAATCGTTTTTTGTATCTTTATACGAACCGCTTATATTGTCATGATCATTCCCATATTTTTTTCGAATGGAAATGATTGAAACAAACCTACTGGACTGGACTGCAACTACTACATAATATATTAGTAACAAAGAGGATATTATTATCTCCATGGCTAGAGCCGGAGTTACATATATCCCTGCGACCAGCAGATCAATAAAATGAAATTGCTCCAGTCCAGTAACGTCTTATTGTTAGTGGCGAGAGAGAGAGAGAAAGAGAGAGAAAGAGAGAGAGAGAGATAGAGAGAGAGAGAGAGAGAAAGGAAGAAAGTAGGATGTATTACTTCCTTGTGAACGGTATGAGCTGGGAAAAAGTGAAGGTAAAAAATGGTGGGATAAAATTGCAAGGAATTTCTCTGTACTGGGAAGGATGAACATGTTTTGGCTGTGAGATCTTGTAAAGACGAGTGAAGTAGGATATGTGGATGATGTAAGGAAGTCTAAGAAGATTTTGTTTGTATCAAATTATTTATTCGAGACAAAGGGTGAACAAAGATAATGGTCCCACCTCAAGAATTCCATGTCAACTTACACAAGATGCAATTTCCTCAGAAATTTCCAGGGGTCTGGGAAAGTTTTCTTTAAGGAGCCCCAGCCTCAACCCCACCCCTGCAGTAAATGTAAAGCATATCTACGATATCCTTCCGAAACAACATAACAAGATAGCCAAATTCAAGTGTAATCGTAATTTTCCTCCTCTATAAGATTTTATGAGAACGAGATGCTTTTTCTCCTTTCTAAAGTTTTTCATGGGTCGTTATACTAAATTTCCCTTTCACTTGTGCACTTCTCCTTGGAATGCATCCATCCCTACGTCTTCCCTCCTAGACTTTAGCTACAGTCATTGTCATTGTGCATAGTCAAGTAGGCTTACCTCCGCATACTTTATGCCTCTTAGTTTTTTTAAGTCCTTTGCTTGTATAATGCACTTTCAAAAGGTAACCGCAACCGCAATGAGTATGCAACCGAATTTGAGAATCACATTATACTTTTAAAGGGGAATGTGCGTAGGCTTCTTCCTTCTCTTCACAGGCGGGAAGATTGACGGTAGATGAGAAACTTTGAGATTTTCCTAGATTCTCTTGATCCGAGATCCTAAACAATGGCCCGCGTTGTGTTCTCGTAAAAGGGTAGAAAGTACAGTCAAACGTAGTTCAACGTTTCAAACGTGCGTGTTCAAACAACGAGAAGCTCCTGACGGAAAAGTTACAAGAGAAAAGCAAGTGGCAAGCGCATAAAATCAATACGCCATTCATCAAAACGTCAATTCTGTCAAAATGTTTGACTCCCGAAGGAATCCAACTTTGACTTTTTCCTTCATCAAAGGCAAGGGAAATTGACGAGAGAAAACAAAGCGTTGGGGTTAGTCGGAATGCGATGAGAAAGTGGCAGCATTTAAATAGATACTGAATCAAAATCCTTCTTCAATCTTATATTCGATCGGCTACAGGGGCCAGTGAGCGGTAGACTACCCATATGGGATGCGTTTCAGTGCCATCAAAATCAAACTTCTCATATCAAGACGACTGCCACTACGAATTGCTTATTTTATTTTCTTCGTCCCAATGGACAAATTCCTGCATACCGACGTCAGCGTTCCGATCCGCTCCTTTCTCCCTCTCCCGATCCAAATATATATCGAACGTAAACTGAGAGATTTGTGAAAATGCAAACTTTAGCAAGGGATCTCTTTCAAATGCACATACAGTAGCTACGCATCAAAGAGAAGTAGAAACTGGAGGGCCACATGGCTAAATTCGAAAAAATCGAAGAAGAAAAAAACTGTGAGTTCAATTCTTATTCAAGAGCAGGACATTGTCTTGTTTTGTCTTATCGGTGACATGCCCTGGAAGATGCCTACATTCCTGTGCAAAGGTCTCTTCTATCCTCCCTCGCTCGCCTGCTTCTATCCACTACAGGCCTTCACATTGGTGGTGTTTTTTATTGACTTAACTTGGAATATTTTTTATTCATATTCTCACCACTCTCCTCCTTCAAAGCAGAGCGCAGTAGGATTTACTCATACGTAGTATCAGTTAGAAAACTTTGATGCGAATTCCACGTCAAGTCATGCTCAAAGAGTCAGATAGTGGGTCTGAGTTGCTTTTTTTTATCTACATGTTCCAACGATTTACTGACGGAACTCCGATCAGATTGAATCATTCTCAGCAGCATTTTGAGCACAAAAAGTGAAAGTACTCTAGCACGAGACACTCTTAGGCACATCAAAGTTTAAAGCACAACTTTCTTCTTATATGGACTAGATTACCGATGAACTGAGTGAAAACTATTTCATATTTTATTTTTCATACATTTTTCACTCTTTCTCACTTAAATATTTCGATGCATGTTAGATTTTTGAGCTGTGATGACTTCTGATGTTTTGTATGTACGACTGCTGTCCAAAAGTCCTGCTCCATAAGCTTCACTACTCGATGTACTTTCTCGTTTAGAAAGTAGAGAAAAACGGGGGGAAAGCCTTGAAATTGCAAAATATGCATGTGCAATTCATAAATGAAGGGGAAAAGAAAGCAGCTTTCATCAAAGGGAAAGGGTAGAGATATTATAAAGGCTCGTTTTATTTTTTGTAGTGTCAGCTGTAGTGTTATTGGTATGGGAAGAAAGGAACAGGAATCACAGGTAGGTGGCTTGGGTTGAGGAGACCAGAGGACGGAGTGTGTGCGTGAAGAGGAGCGGTAGTGGTGGAGAGGAGAGGGTCGAGATGAAACGAGGAGAATGGGAAAGTTGATAGAGAATCGTGTCGGGAAGTTCATCTGGAGGTTGCAACATGGGTGAGTACACAAGCTGGCATTTGATGTCCCACTGTGCCCTTCGAGTCTATAAATCTAACGACTAGGAACACAAGCATCGAGGGAAGAGACGAGTTTGAAAATTGGAAAATATTTTTTTCCAAAGCAAGATAACACGATGTGTGAGTGTTCGAGCACAGCTGTTCTTTTTGCACTCCCTTGCACATTCCCCAAAACCAGAAACAGATTTTCCTTCTTAAATCTTAATGTGTGCCACGCCACCGTATCCTTCTTTAGCTCACTGCACCATGTGTACCACTATATGAAAGCTGTATGAAAGCCACTTCGACAGCTTTGCTCAACTCTACGCTATACTACATACCCGCCCAAACTGTCGTAAACTATGTACATGCTTACGTTGGTAGGCTCATTGGTATGTGCATAGTGATCGCCGGTGAAGATGTGTTATAGGGTAAGTTAAATCCCTACTTAAGCGAATTCGGACGGAAGTCCGGTGTCCCCTTAATGCCATTTTGAAGTAAATCCCACCAACTAATTTCTATATTTTGAAAAAATTGTAAAGAGCAGTTTCTATGTTTTGAAAAATTACATATATTATTTTGAATATTTTGTGAATGCATACAAGTAATATTTACATATTTTGTAAATAGAGCTAAACGGCTAATTATCGGGGCTGTAGTCAAAATCCTTGTAAGCAGGACCAGAGCTTACACCACAATGCTTATTCATCGACGATATGTGCCTACCTAGGTTTCCCCTCTCTTGCTTGGATGGATTCCTGAAGGTGAATAGCATATTATTACATTTGCAATGCATTCCTCACTCAAAGAAACTTTTTATCAAAATCGCCAAAATTAATTTGAGATGGAATGGCAAAGTCTTGATTGCATTGTAATTATGCAAATAAACTCTAATTATATAAATTTTCTTCTCTCATTATTCATTGTCACTGTTGCATACACCACCGCCGGAGCATTTGTACTCTCTTATGCAACGTCTTCTCACAATAAATGTAGTTTTTAAACAAAAAATCCTGGAATCGACACTTCAATTAGAATAAATTAATAATTTACTCCTACCAGACTGCTGCATAATATAATAACAAAATAGAATCTACGTCCCTTTGTCTAGACTACTCCAAGTACTCGAGGATTAAGCTTAGCCGAAGCATGGAAAAGTTTTCTTGTTGACTTAAACGAATCCTGATTGTCTGTCTAGGTTAGCAGGGGCGAGATCATGTAGGTATATGTTCTACTTTGGGTATACATAATTACACAATCATATCTATAGTAGTATGCAGTTATTTAATTATATTGTGCTGTCGCGATATAGGTATGCAGTATACACCCGTGTGAAAGGAGGAAGGAGATTTGGATGCCACAGAAAGTGTGCTTAGAAGAACGAAACCAAATTAGGAGTTCCATTAGAATGTGAAGAAACGAGTAAGTATGTTTATAGTGCAATATTTTAGATCGCCATTGTTTAAGTTTGATGCGACGGCTCAAGTATTTACTATTAAGCCCATAGTTGGAAAGAACTAATCTGGATTTCTCCGTCTTTCTCTCTTTCTTACTTTCCCTCTCTCTCTCCTTCATCCTGAAAAATAAAACTTTGAGAATCAACAAATAACATTCATTCTTTTTCACTTCTCTGATTGCCATAAAACTGGGAAAATGAACAAGTAAATGTAACTACCAGTACTTTGGAATGGTAGGGAGGTTCATAGGTATACTCAGAATCAGTCTTGAATCCATCGTCATCATGCGTCTCGATATCTCTCAGTACAGACAGATGTAGTATTTTTGTCTTTGAAGGAGGAGTGCGGAATGTGAATGGTGAACGCCAGCGACAGCTACAGAAGGGGGACTGGCGAAAGGTTTGTTTTTCATCTTCTCTTCAGTTTGGATTTCTTGCAAATGTGTAACGCTAACGCTCCACACCCAACATTCCGTCTCCATACGTCTCTCCGCTCTGGCCACAAAAGCTACTGTCACTTTTGGAATCCTTTCAAGGTGTACATTTTTTTGAGATGGTGGATTCAGATTGAGACTGAGAAAGTGCGGAAGGAGATTCCTTTTTCTGCAAAGTGAGCGCTTCTCCATTTCTCAACTTTCGTCGTCGGTACGTCCGTACGTCTCACGTGTTTGTACTACGCAATGTGGTAACTAAAGCTCCTTTGCTCCTTCTTGGAACAACTCCGGTACTTTTTTCTAACTTGACTCGACTTTACTTACGTTCCGCCCTTATCTGAACCTGGATGCACAGATCGAGCTGGTGCTGGTGCTGGTGCTGCTGCTACTGCTATCTCCTCTGTCGCTCATCTAGGCTTTTACCGCGGCATGAAATTATACGGCTTAGGATTTCAACCCACTGCCGCTGCCACGACGATGCGATGTTCGCGAATAACATTAGATTTTCGTGACTAGCGGAAATTGTTGGAACATCTTTCAAAGGAACCAAAGTGACAGCCCAGCTTTCCGGCCATCGCACTTTCATGAAAGTAATGTCAGTCATAATGTGTCATGCATCTCTGTGAATATATGTGTGTGTGAATATATAGGTAAAGCTCCACCAAACCTTGTGTGCCTTGTAATAAACTTCTCCTTAACTCAACCAACATTTTCTCAGGGTTTCATTGATTTTTAGCCTATATTGTTTTTCACACTTCAACTTAATATTAGCTGTAATCCGCAGCACCATATGCTGCACGAGAACTGCTTGTTTGAATCCTGGAGATGAAATGTCAATTAATTGGAATAATCACATAATCAGTTGTATTCAGCCACTCCATTTAGTTGCCTGATCAAGTGTCCCAATTAAGTTTCTCTATGCTTGTAATTGTTGTACGCACATTCTCTCTTAGTTTTCGCTGAGGATTCTCTAAAACAATTTCCCATGTAGCACATGTAAGTGTCTCCCAATAATTTTTCTTATTGTTAGTTAAAAAGCTCTCTGTATGTACATTGCCAGTAGGCAACAGAAAATGTTCAGGGGCTAACCTAAACTAACCTAACCTAACACAGTTGGGATTTAAAGTTCTCCAGTAGTGAGGCTGTGCATGCTTCAGTAAAAATTTGTTAAACTAACAAAAGGACGCTATACTTCCCTATTCCGCACTCTTTAAATTGAAGATAGAAAAAAATATTTTACATTTTGAGAGTTGAAATCCAGTCAATGAAGTTTTAACCCATTCGAAAGAATTGTGCAGGGGAAAGTAGTGTAGCTCCTTTGGAGCTGTATCTCGTACAGCTTGAGGGCGGTAAATTCATGCATCTGGGTCAGGTTAGTCATTTAGGGGTTAGTCTGTCCTGTGCAGTGCAGGCACAGTGCGTCAACAACAGTACCCCGTTGATATGCATTACATAACTTTCCCCTCTCACCAGTCAAAACTAAGTTGGTTCCTAACGTGCCTGCTCACTATCGATGATCCCCTAACAATATGAAATAGATATAGGGACCATAAATTGAAAAACGGGCAAGTCTGAATCAGTCACGTAAGAGGATTTTCTCGCAGTCGTCAAGAATACTGAAAGAACTACCCAGCTTCCAATCAAGCAGTCACTCCGATGTTTCTACGAATGACGCTGAGACGCAAGATAGTTCCTGACCGCGCTCAACGCAAATGCGTTGCGTTCAAGACGTGGCATAGAACTTCCTCACCTTACGTTCATTTGAGTGAAAGTCGGCAGTGCAATCAATAATTAAAATCCAAACCGTTTTGCTACGGATATTAACACTTTTCCAATGCTCGGTTCACTGGTAATTGTGCTCGTGTATTTTGATCTTTTCAAGAATATTAGGGGATGGAATGACCCTGTTTTCTCCCATGATAATAATGACTTGTGATGGGTATTAAAGAAATGAAAGTACAATTTAGGATTCTCCAAAAGGACTTTCCTCGAGAAAATCCAGTTACGTCCCACCGCCCTACACCCCAACTTATTGATATTGACGCAGTCGAGGCGAGCAGTAGTATCTTAAAAATAGTTGGATGGATTGATAGGAGGGAAGCGGAGAGCAGTGTTGGATGAAGTTGTTGTTTCTTGTTCTCGTTTCTTTGATCACATTTCATCCCTGGGGAATAACTGTAGGTATGGACGAGCAGACGGGTTGACTGGTGAAAGGGGAACGTTGAAGACCGGAGCGAGAGAAAGCTGAGACGATTTTAATGTGTACGCACTCTCTTTCAGTGCTACGTAGAGCTTCCAGTGTCTCTTCAATTCATCTGATACATAACAATCAGAGGAAGAACACAGGAGTGCCATACAGCCCCATTACACTGCATCACTTTCTTTCTCTCTTTCTCTCGCATCGTCTCGTTCGGTGGAGTTGTCACAGAGTAAATCGTAGAACCGTAGAAACATTATATCTTGGCCAATCCAATCCAGTTCCAATAACACAAGGAAGAGCTCTCTCTCTCTCTTATTCTCTATCTCCCCTTTTCCCATTGTCTACCTTCCATCTCATCTCGGAAATGTACCCATTAAAAATAAAAGACCGATGAGTCCACAGACCGCACCACCAAAATCAACAATTTCAATTTTTAAGTGCAATTTCCACACGATATGCCAAATCATGGCGTGGGGAGAGCGCAGAAGAACTTATTTAATTTGTACAGAAATGCTAAAAAAGAATAAATTACATGGGAAGTAATGAAAAAGTATAAAGCATTGCAAATCATATCATTGTAATAACATCCCCACGGACGGCTTTCATGATGATAGTAAAAAGAGAAAGAAAGAAATTTCCACAGAATTTATGAATACAGAGAAGCAAGCGTATACACAAGTGAAAAGTGTACAGAAACAAGGATGAAAAATGGAGTTGAATGTAGACCGCTCCACCAATCCTCACAGTCAAGAGACAGGAGACTCGCGAGTCGAAATAGGAAAATTTTGATAACGGCATGGCGGTGGCTGGGACTGGAAGTTGATGTAATGCAGAGGAAGAATATTAGAGATATGAGTTCTTGACTGGAAAGGAGACGAAATAGCAATCAGAATGGAAATTAGTTGTGGGCTTCTCATTCCCTGACTTCCTTATCTCTTTATACTACTCCAACTTGTGCTCCGTGAGACTCATTAATTCTTTCGCTCTCTCTTCTCACTTTTTCCCCCACATTCTCTCCTGCACTTGATTTCCGAAAGAAAAATGTAGCCATGTCCTCACCATAGAACACTTACAACAATGTCGACTTCATCCTCCTACAACGTCCGACGCATAGCGCTTTCATTTCTACATTACTACAAACTCTTGGTCTCTTAAGACTTTCCCTGTATTCACCACCTAGCTAAGCAGTACTGATATGCCTATGCTTTCTTTCACTCTAATCCGAATATGAGGCGTTGCTGAAAGATACATATAGTGTGAATCTACATGTAGTGGACGTTTAAAGGCCTCATAGAACTTAATCTTTAATAATTTTACTAACTCTGGGAATGATGGAGGACGGAACAGAAAGACCGGAGTGGAAGCCTTGAACATTAGTATTTTTCGAGTGCGGAGAGAGACTTGTGCAGTTTGTAGCTTCCTTTCTGTCCAGGTACTTGGTCTTCATACAGAAGGATCATGCCAAGGGGACTCTTTAAGGTAAACATATAAAGAAGGGATACGCTAAAACAAAAAATTCCACTTAAATACATCTACATATGTATGTGTAAATGCACTAAATTTCATTTTATTGAAGAAAAGTTAGATTCTAGAATACTGAATCAATGAATGGACCAATTGCCTAGAAAATGTGTCACCTTGAAACCGTTGTCTTTGGCGATGAAACAATTTACTTCGATTAAAGAAGAATAATCAGGCTTCCAGAAAATGGACATTGGCGAAACTGAAGCCTAATTTCATTGCAATAAAAAACCCTTTGTACAATCTCACTGCTACTGAAGGAAAAAATCTGGCTGATGCACTGCTAATTTTATCCTCTGTTAAGCATACCTATTTAGCTGGAACAAAAATCAATTTAATTATTACTGAAATTAAATTTTCTCTTTTTAACTTGTGAGGCGAAGCTGCTATAACCAATCGTCCGTTTCGGACGTCCTTGTCCATAATCTGACCTTTTTTGAAAATTACACGAATTTATTTCATTACTCGAAGGATGGTAAAGGGCTTGTAAAATTACAACTCCTCACAGATTTCTCCTTTGAAAGGTCTGGTCTCTGGTTGAACTCGGAATGAGGGAGTCATGGGTTTTACCCATCAAGGATAGCAAAGGGGAAATGAAGACATATTTTTTTTACATGACTGCCCCTTTAGTCATTCATTCTTTCATTAACAGACATTCCAATGTCTGACTTGAGAAATATCTCAGAGAGACTTGTGATATCCTTGAGCAATTAAGAGGAATAAGAAGCCGAAATAAATATAGATATTAAAGTGAATTTGGTTCTCTTCCTAATTTCTAACGCTTTCGTCTCTCGCATGTAGTGCATACATTATTTCATGATGATATTATGCAAGCGTTGGATTTTGTTGTCCCAGAGGAAATGTGGAGAACGTTAGAGAAATGTGTTGTAATGGGAAATGGGAAACCTAGGATGGAGAGTAATGTGAGATGTATTGTTGTATGTGAGTGGAGGAAATCCTGTCTGGTTAGATGGTTAAAAGTTAAATGGCGTGAGGTTTTCTAGTTGACGCGACCTCGTCTTCCATATCCGTTTTCTTGAATTGACGGTACAAAATTTTTCAATTAAAAGAAAAGCTTTAGTAAAGAAATTAGAGTTTGAACGTTTTCTTTCTCTTTCTTTTTCTCCTCTCTCTCTTTTGGTTCTCTATCTGTCTGGTGCTTTCTCTGGTCGACATCGTTTCCCTGACTCTGAGTGTTCTTTATTTCCTAGTTTTGTTCTATCTCTCTCCGCATTATACCTCCTCGCATGTCTTGGGCTACCAACTAATTTCTTTTCCAACTTCTTTCCATGAATCCTTTTCTACCAAATTTCTACTCTCGCCGCCACCCAACCAGCCTCTCCACGTTGAGAAAGTAGAGACGTCGAGACTGTTGTCTCTGTGGTGAAGGAAAGAGCAGTAAATGGCTTCATTTTATCACCGGACAAATTACAATAATTAAACTTGTACTGTGTCGAGAGAAGGAAATATTTCCTTTTCAAAACCCTCCAACTCTTATTCTTTCTTTTACTCTTAGACTTCATATGGCAAGCTCATGTGAAGTCGAGGCCTTGATGCCGTGGTTCTGCTTTGATATGTACAACCCACCTCTGCATTCTACTGCGGACTTGGCAGTCTAGTGAACTACATAGTATTGCCTAATATGTTATCACTTTTTACGATTCAATGACGCTTTCATCTTCAACGTGACTACTGTCCTTCACCTGTAGTTTTTATTTCATTTCTCCAAACTTAAACTTTCCATTGAACTCGTGTCCGTCTCTCTTTCGTCCCCGTGCCCTTTGCGTTTTGCTTCTCTGTCGCTGACGTTGGACGGAAGAGTAGGAATTTAGCTTTAGAAAGGCGAAAATAAACTTTTGCTCTGCAGTAGAACTATGCCGAGATGGTGACAGTGAAAGACACATTTTTCTACTTAAAATGTTCTCGTTCCATGCCTCAAGTGTCAAATTATTTCAAAAAATAATGGATATCAAAGTTTATATTTTAAACACTTTCATCTTCCAGCACCAGTAGTGGATCATCCCAGGAAAGAAGTAAAGTGTTTTTTGCACACATAAGCTTGGATGCAAACTTCTCTCGTAGGAAATGCAGCAATCTATAAAGTTTAAGACTCGAAACTAGTGACCTATAAGAAATATGGGGAAAATATGTATGTATTTCAAGTACGCGATTCAGAAGGAAAGGAAATATGACTTTTTGAAGGCTCTGATCAGAATCGAATGGGCCTGGGAGTTTCATGATTCTCACAAGTTTGAACTTTGTAATTTTATTTACGTATGGATTGCGTGCATCGGCTTCCATTTGACTCTCACTTGTTATAGTTCACACATTTTATTGGCCGGTTAACTCCCTTCAATACCACACTGGTTGTTAGAAACTAATGAAAATTATAAGCACGCACTAGTCTACTCAATATAGCTGGTCCACTTAATGGCAAGGCATAATTCTGGTTAGTGCCCACTAGGAAACAATGATATTATGGATCCCAGAAAAATATTTTGGAACCGATGAACATAAATCAAAAACGGGAAACAGGAGGAGCACCAAACTCCTATAAACATGATAAATATGATTAGCAAGGCACGTCTGCAACAGGGTTATAAAATTAAGTCAAAATACTAATTATCGCAAAAGTTCGGCTCGCCTATGCGGTAATCGTTTTTTGGTAATCGTCAAATTGTGAACTTGAAAACAAAAAATAGTGATCGATTCCTATTTTAACAACCAATTTTATTAATACATATAAGCTTTTGGGCTTAATTCTGCACAGCATAGCTAGTAGGGAGACGAAAATGTAAAATATAAAATAGCTCCACCATTTACAGACTGCAGCTGCTAGGATGAAGATCTTGGCTCATTGAATCTCATCAACTCTCCCCATAGCAGTGAGCTACTCGCATTCAAAGCCTCAACAATGTGGCCCATGGCTGTTGATGGAATGAAAGTTTCTCTAGCACTCTGACATGCATAATGGAGAGAATTTCAACAACGTTGAGCATTTATATGTAGTTAACTGGAATGCCGGTAGGAATAACGTGATAAAACTTGGGAAATGAAGGTAAATCCTTTGACCGATCTGATGCAAACCAGGCATGCACGGGAGCAAGTCGACTATCTTTGCCTTCAAAGTAAAAGTAGATTACCAAGTAAAAGTATGTGAAAGTGGAAGGGAGTGCAAAGTGCATGGAATGACTTTTGTGAAAGCTTCTTGAGCATTTGGAGACACGTTGTTATAGGTTGCGCCCAGAAAGTCGAGTCAGACTCTTTGTTTTGTGTTTATTTCGATGGAATGGAATCCAGTGTAGTGTATTGTTAGAAGATGCATGAGGTATTTAGACAAGTGCTTGGCTTGGGCAAGAAGAACACTTTACATACACTAAGAGAGGGAAAGCTGAAAGGAAACGATTAGCTTTGCATACACGCACTTTATCAATTATTCATTTGCTTTCACTGCATACTCCTCTTCTCACTGTTTCCCTCACACTGATTTTATTCGCCCGCAATTTCACTTCTTTTGACTCGATTCTCCTGTGCTCTCATAATGACTTGACTGCATGCATCCATCCCATCCTTTCTCTCACTTTCCTCCTTCCATCTTTTCCCTACTATCCTTTGTTTTCTTCAACCTCAATTCTCCTAACTGGAAGCATGTATTTCGTATTCAGCATACAACATCCCATATTTGATTGTTCTCTATATCCAAATTTACTGGCGTATTTCTTTTGGTTTCTTTCACTAGTTTTACACAACATTCTGACCTATACAAGATGAGACTGTGTATAGATTACTGCAGGGTTCTCTGGACATGCTTTACCCTAGTCAAGCTGTTGTTCAGTATACAAGTGCACATAGTGAGTAGGTACTTTAATACGCAGATGTCTTGTAGGAGGAAAGCAGGGAACAATGTCGTTACAAGCCCTATTGTTCACGAACCTTTAGAAATGGAATTTATTATGGAATGGGATGTTTCTTGATGTATTTCAACTCAACCAAGATCATAGACAATTATCCGTATGAACTAATGTTGTCAAACATCTTCTGACTCGACATAAACTAATCGATTAGGGATACGTTGTCAGTTTAAGCTATATTAAGCATTAAAGATTTATTTTAATTAAATGTGCTCTTAAAAAATGTATCAGTTCAGTTTGATTAATTTTTTTTACATTTGAGGTATTTAAATGCAAGTAGCATTTAAAAGTAAATTATTATGAAAGAATTGTGTTAAGCTAAGTTAATTTTGTTATAATTTCGAGCTTTTGGGATAAATGTAGTATCTTTTCTAGAAGTAAAAAGATTTGGGTATCAAATATTATAAAATTCAATTTTTTAAATTCATGTCTAATATTTTTATTTTCGTAAATAAGCAGTCATTACTAAATAAAATCTGCCATTGAAAAAACCTTCGAAACTATAATTCAAAGCTTGGAAATTAAATAAAATAGATTAGTTTTAATACAATTCGCTAATGTTAATAAAACTTTAATTATGTAATATTCTACCACCGTTTTCGATTACTGCGCTGTCTACTACCAACTATCCTTGTATAATTACTATTGCTGCTCAATTTATGATTATATCAAGGGCATTAAAGGAATGCAGAAATCGCTCTTCTAAATGTGTACTGTTGGCACTATCCTGAGCTGCAGCTATAGGCATATGACACTATGAGACATTCTACCCAAAAACTATAGGAAAAAGCAATTGAATGAAATACGCGTGGGTTGAGGGAATAATTGCTTTTTGCGTGAATATAAAATGGCGACCTATTCCTAAATTTTCCAAGGACGCCCATTAGACGACATTTGCTATGATAATCATGGAGAAGAAATAAAGATTTGTTTTAACAGCTTGATGAGCAGTGTACGTGTACACGGCTCCACTTGGAATCAAATTCAGCCTGGGTATAAATACTTCCCTTTCAAGCCTACTCTTGATGAGGACGAGCTGTTTGTAGTTGAAGTTGCAGACTATGTTAAATTGTAATATTAACAAAAGGTGGTATATATGTATGCGTAGGTCGCCTTGAAGGAGGATTCAAAAAGCCATGGTTTCAATGTATGTATAGATGTTCGTTCACGCAGGAATTTCATTAGGGCACCTAATATTACTAGGGTGAAAGTGAATCGTCAAAGCTCCTCCGGGTTTTCCACACAACTTATTTATTCACCTTTATACAAGTTTTCCACGTGGTTGGAATTGTGTAGAGATAAGTTGGTCGGAGGATTGTTTGCCCTACTGGCAGTCGGGGAAAGGAGAATCCACTATATACAACTACAGCCACTTACTTAATTTTACTGCTACACCATAATTCTTATAATGTCCACACTGCCAAATATTCCAGCAATTCTATTGTATTTACACTGGGCTCGACTGAGCTGAGTTGATGAGTCGATATATATATATATATATCCAAATTATATTTTTCTATTCGTGTATGTACAGTGTTCCAAGTATAGACGGTTGGCTTCCTCAGAGCACAAAGGGACTAAAGTGAATGTGCCGATAAAATAAAACGGAGGAATCTACGACAAGTAAGAAAGTATCTAGGAAATGTAATTCTGGGCATCATTATATAGACTTGGGACTTGTGACCTTCACATTAATGTTTGTCATCATGAACTTTCAGTTTAATTTTCCAAGAGAGAAGTGGAGAGAGAGAGAGTGTGTGTGTAGGTTGACGCGTACATTCGGAGCGAACAATATTTGATTATTAGGAGAAAGTAATGCTGAATGCAGCCGCCGCTCACGGCTCCTCCGCGATGATGTAAATTCTGTCTTGACAATTGAAGTAATGATGAGACTAGGAGGGGACTCGGATATCCTCCGTTAGTGTCAGAATAAAAGTTAAAAACAGACAGAGGGATGAACGGGGGATTTACGTTTACGGGTTAGCCTTTTGGAGAGAAAATTAAATTTACCCTTTTGCAATTTGTATTTGTAACCAAGTGTGAAAAGACTAGGTGAATGTCACGTAGTTAAAATAAACGTGAATAAATGCAATGAGGAGTCTGGTTGGCTCCGGCTCTCTTTTGTAGAGTTCTTCCCTGTGCTGTGCTCAGGAGGCTTCAGCATTGCGCGTCTATGAAAGGAATTTCAATCATTAACGAAGCCATTTAATTTATGTACAAAGTCGAGATGTTCCTTCCTTCTTGGAAGCGCTTTCTCCTTTTCTTTCGCTCCATCTTTCTCTCTGACATTCTATGATGCTCTTTCTCATCTTTGCACTAGAGAAAGTTTCGAGACGAACCATCTGCAGGGAGGTAGGTACCTAGTGTCTAATTGCTTGGCTGAATGAGATGATGAAAATCAAGTAAGCTATTCAAGCGAGCTGAAAATTTGTAATAAATTCGATTTCAACGGCTTCCACGCAACTGTTTGATCTCTATCTCGCCACAAATTTTTACTGCACAATCAATTTAAATATGGTGTAGAGACACTGCCCTGCATATGTATATCTAGAGGAACCTACATATGTGATGCGTGGCAAAGGTTAGGCCGTTGCCATATGCAACTATAAATTATTATTACATTCTACTTTAAAAGGTTAGAGAGGTGAAATCTAACCAATATTATGTTCCTTCCTCCTCATCTTCGTACAAGCAAATGTTCGTTCCACAAAGATGCTTGCATGCTCAACATACGTAAAGTATATCTTTTGTGTTAATGCAATGTGTTCCCAGTCCAGTTTCCGCTTAATTTCAGTGTGTCCAAGGTCCACAATACTAACAACTGGGTCATTTGATGGACTTGAGACACATTGCAATTAAGCAACTGGTGGACTTAGGACACCCTGAATTTAAGTGGAAACTGGGTTTCAGTCATATTGCATCCAAACAGACGATATGACAGAAAGCATAATCTGTTTCACTATTCAGACCTTTTACAAAACAAGCTTTCTCCAACAAAAAACATACAAAATGTTACTCGAAAACGTATATTTGTTATTGGAGCAGCTAATATATCTTCAAATATAATTTGTCAATGTTGTTCTAGCACAGACAATATATATAAAAGGAGCTAGAACGACGGAGGGAAAAATGCAAGCCGCAGAAGGACTAGAGTTTAATACTAATGTTGTGAAAGGATGGTGAAGTTGAATCATTGCTGAGTGATCTAGAGAGCTTATTCATGGGTATAAGATGCGGAACGTCACTTGAGCATGAAAACCACGTGGGATTCAAAACTTTTCCTTCCTTTGTCCGTGCACAATTCTTGTGTTCATCCTTAGAAACAACAACAAAAGCACTTGCTTATAAACAAACCTGAAGAACATGCGTTGCCGTGAAAGTCAGAGACGGAGAAAAAAGGATTCTTTGATGCGTTATCAAAGTGTTTGTATGGTTCCTCCTAATTTTGCTCTGTAATACTGTACGACATGGTCTGGAAACATAGGTGGAGATATCTCATCTGTATCTCTTCAAACCAGTCCAAGTAGCTACACGACGAGCATGTTTATTTACGATCTCAGTTAAACACCTTGCTGACAATAATGTTGCGGAATATGTACACGAACATGTGAATGGCTTTTGGCGTTCATTTCACTCTCCATCTCTGCCATTGCATGTTTCAAGTTGAGTAAAAATGCCAAGAAAGTTCCACGTTTACTTCTTTTACGACCGCATCTAGTACCCAAGATACTTTTCTAGGATTCTACTTTGCACATTTAATTCTGTGAGAATGGTGGAAAAATGACGATGGCATGAAAGGGGTTGGTAAGTCAAAAAAATAGCCCTTCGTCGTTCGTTTGGATTTGTTTTCTTCCCAAAGCAAAATCCAGAGTATCAGTTCGTGTGGTGTGGCTCAAGATTTCCCATCGTCACTGCATACAATTCCTTAATAGCATCTATACAAACGTTTACAATGGAAAGGGATGCCTTTCTCACAATAATATGTACATGATCGCACCTATGGAAACAATAAAAAGAACGCTGCACCCACCCACTCGTCATCATTTCCATTGTCGTTGAGGGTATACACATATATGTAGATACTATATATATACACTTATTTACTAGCACAATTAGGTACTTATTTCCCTCCAATGTGGACGAGGCTCATTTTAAATAAAAGACACACTATTGGCTTGCACTTCTAGCTTATGATGCTGCAGAAGTTGAGTTGAAAGTTGCATGTAATACTATTTTTCCTTGGGATTCTATTCAAAAGAAGAGGAAAAGAATCGCGTAAGAAAGAAACTCCGATGTCCATTGAAAAAAGAGCCAGAAAAAAGACGGGCAAACATAAGTAACCCGACAGAGGAAAAGTGAAACCGTGGAAACGTGTCAGATAAAAAAAACAGCAAGAAAATGTTGGGTGCTTCTAAGGACCAAGTTGCTATGTATTCTTATAAATCTTTGATGCTCGTACACGGACATTGTACATGTTCTATTTATATATTATACATGCTTACTCTGGTTATATTGATAGCAGACACTTTTAAATTTAGATACATTTATACTTTTCCCTTAGTTCCCCCTCCTTTCGGCATTATATCTGTTCAACAAGAGAATGGAAAAATCTTTTTTTCTTATTCTTTTACAAAGTATCTCGTATTCTTTGGCGCGTCACTTTACCTCCCCTATCCCATTCATTCCCTCACTATTCCATCATCCTTTCTTTCTTTCTTAAAGCTACCTTCTACTAGTTCCCTGACAAAGCTCTATACTCTAGTCCATATGGTTACACTCTCCAACTATAACCTCAGCCGTGTAGCCTTTGCTAAGGCGTGGGCGATGCCAGGAATGTATAAAGGAATATGAGTTGGTACGGTCTAGAATGACCATGCTCTGCGTTTGCTGATGCTTGTCCAAAGTATACAAATCGATTATTAGCATTCATGCAGGGCTATAGTATGTGCATCTTGTTTACATTTTTTTCTCTTGCATCATTGATGATAATTAAATGACACTAATTAAATGGGAGTACCGTCTGCATTTAGTAGTAGTCAACGTTTCAGGTCTTAACGGCAACTTTCACTTTGAAGTTTTACTTTCACTTCTATCATTAGTAATTAATAATTATTTGATGCCAGTTCTTGGAATAGCATCATGTAGAAAGTTTGTAAAGTGAGCTAGTTATTTACCATACGATGTGCCTAGATTAACTTGTAAGGCACTTCTAGTGACCGGAGATGCAGAAAGTGCTTCCTCATTGTTTAATTTAATACTAAAAAACCATACAAACACTTCCAAGAAAATGGCAGTTGTTAAAAAAACATAAAGAGAATGCAAGTGAAAGTTTGAAAGTTGTATGGACATGGCTAATTTTGTGAAACGCGTTGCAGTAAATTACACGGTTGGCTACCTATTATAGAAAAACGTACGAAAAGTACGGATTTGACCATGCATAGGTAATTGCTGTGGGAACCCGGTATGAAACAATGTGACGCTGATCAATTGTGCAAGTAATAAAATGTCTTTACAAAGCTGTCCCTTGGAATGCCTGCGCTCTGCCGCTGTAGCTGCGGCTGTACTCCTCCAAGTCTACCTTTTCTTTCTCAACCTTTCCGCCTCCGATTCCTAAGGTAATCATATGAAGACGCTTGAGTCCAAACGTACGTAGGTACTTTATAATGGCCACCATAAACCACCGTACTTGTACAAAATGAGGAAACGACCGGTGAATATTTAAGGTAAAGCTGCACTGTCTGTCTGAGCTGGGAAAATTATTAGGAGTGCGGGTCAGAAGCTACTTACTTATTTGGCTTGACTTTGGCTATAATAGAATTTATTTACCCCAAGATTAAGGAGTAAAGCACTTTAATAGTATTTGGAATACGGTGGACCTACTTTCAAATCTTGAATTGAACGAATGACTGAACTAAAATGAATATAAAGTGAAATTTCTTTTACCTTGTACTCATGGTTGATAGCTTCTCGTTAATTCTAGGTGAAGGTTCCCTCCATATCAAAAAAATACATACAGAAATGCTGAGAGTGAAAAAAAAAATATCCAGCTTTCTCGAAGTCGGACAAGAAACCCACAGTGAACAAATGCATACACTGATATACACTCCAATTGAATCCATTGGAAACCATCTACATCCATGCTTGATAGGCATAAGGGAGGAGAAAGTGGTGAAAGTATACACTCGTGTTTCACGTTGATATGAGCTATCTTGGCTTGTATTCTATAGCATTGTCCGATATGGCAGTGGAGCCTTTCGCTCTACTTTTACCATCACTTTCATTTGAGCATGGCTGATAGAAGTAGATGGATTTGAATGTACTAACGCATAAATTTCCTTTTGAAGCATCATTTTTCACAAGCAAATTTAGGTCATTCAGTGAAATTCCCGTGTGAGGAAAAATCGGCCAGAGGATCAGCTACTTCACATACATGAATGTATTTTCAAAATTTTCTACTTTTTCATCCATCTATCCATACATAGACAGAGAGAGTGTACAAGCCGTACAAGTTTATTTAGTTACCATATCCTACTCTACAAAGAACAAACCAACTTGGAGGGAGAGTCAGGACCAGTTTTCCTTAAATCTACGAACACTTGATGTAATCCATGAAGACAAAAAAGTTTGAGGCAACAATTTAACTGGACTGCCTTCATGCGATACAAGCTAAGACTCCATGTTCCGTATATTCACGACTTCTCGTATACGATTCCTTCGCATAAACTCCTTTTTTCCCTACTATAGTTTCCCTAGTGAATTCTGCGCGGCTTCTGTAAATTTCAAAAAATAGATGAAATGTTTCCCAACTCCTTTATGCCCTACATATACACCAATGTTCCTTGGCTCCATTTACTTAGAAGCGGAGTGCACTATACTCTCCACAGGGTCTGTTAAACACTGAACTTTAAACTATTAAATGTCGCTGTTCCTACTGCAGGACAAGACGAGACTCAAAAAATAAAGAATAAGTTAAACTGATGTAGGATTGCATGGGGGATGGAAGTCTTGAGGGAATTATGCAACAAATAGAGAAAATTCTTATTGCTATGTACATTGGTACAAACGATACTGTACTACTATAGTGTGTAATGATAATAGCGAATGTAGCATTAGGTTGGTACAGCATTTCTTTATACATAGCTTCCTTATCAGAGGAGCAGATGGCTAGTGCAACTTTACTTGTGTCTTGGCTGCACTTGGATTCACAACTCTTTCGCAATATATACAATAATTGCTATCTGTACACTAGATATACGAGGCTGCTTCGAATATAGTGTACAATTATACTACTATGAAAATATCTTACCTCTCTACTATCCTAATACGACGGCAAGGAAATACATCCTGTATCTTCAATCCCTTTTTATCTAATGTAAAAACAGGGCAACGGAGGGACTCAGTGTCGCAGTTTTTTCTTTGAAGCAGAATTTTCTTGCAGGGAATCTGAAAACAATCAAATAGTTTAAATTAAAGTACAACAATACAAGCCTTTGTTTTGCTTTAATCTTCAAACTGTTACAATTATAATTACAATTAAATTATTCAAATTAATAACGTTTGCACAGAGAGCGAACTTAGATTTGATACACGTATTATGACATCCGTAGCTTACGTTTCTAGTAGTAAAAATTAATTTCGTTAATTCGTTTTAGCGTTCTTGGATGCCAACCAGAAAAAACTCAAGTTTTGACAAGTGTAGCTGCTTTCTCCCTTTGGAAGTACCTATGTTGATATTTACTTCAATATCCTATGCATACCTTGTAGGTTTCTCTAGGTTAACATTCTCAAGCATACTGTTTCACAATAAAACTTGCAAGTATATTTTGGATTACGCTGTTCACAATTGAGATCCAAGCGCTTTAAATGGAACAAATACACGTGCTGAAGAGCTACCTCAAAGTCCATTGAAGCCAATTCCAAACTTACTTTAGAGTTGCTTCAGATGATACTAAAATATTTGCTTGGCTTAATGTCTTGAGGCTACAGGGCTGGCAGTCTCTTTTTCAAGTTGACGTAATTATTTGTGGAGCACACAACTTCATGCCTTCTCATAACATTACTGGGGCTGACCTTTGTGTGGGCTGATATGAGCCCGTCAGTGGTACTGGGCTCCTTAACCTACGCGGCTATGGATTCTGAAGCTGATACAAGTCCTTAGCCTGTATCCCCAGCTGCACAAGTATATGAAGGGGGGATTGCGAAGCCCAGGTTGGTCGTGGAGAAGATGATTAAATTAAAGAACTAACTTGCTTTCTTGGAGAAAGAAGGAGAAAAAAGGAGAAGGCCCAGAGCGTTCTAAATAATGTGAAGGCCGAAATAAATGCGGAAACGGACAGTGTATACTTATGGAATTGAAGTCTCGACAACAAACTACACACAATGCCGTGGTTGGGCTGAGTTTAAGGTGAAAGCGGAAGGAGCATAAGGGACAGGACGCAGAAAGGAGTGAGTGGGTAGTTTAGTGAATACAAGTAGAAAAAAAAGGGAATAAAAAACTCTTGGAACTTTCATGAAACCCTTTGATGTCTCTATCAGTTTGTTTGTAGACAACTAATAGGTTTACGTGCACATTGTAACATCCTAGGGAAGGAGCTCCTTCCTCATACACACTGCACTGGCGGCATTGCATGAAAGTGAAAATTCTGAATGTATGGGAGGAAAGCAAGTAAATTGATGGATATGAAAATCAATTTGTTTCTTTCGCGGATTCCTTTGGTTCGGCTCTTTGTCTTGACTCCGTTCTGCTCTGCTTCCAGATGATATGTAAGTTTTCCGGATGACAGAGACAAACTAGCAAAGTGAGACTCCTAAATCGCATACTATCCCATCCTTCATGCATTTTCTTGTGTCCGTCTTCATCTGGAGACTCGGCTTTCCTCCCATGCTTTGTCAACTCGCCTATTAAATGAGCACGAGACAGGACTTAAAGGAATCCGGGAAGACCGGAGAGAAAATCACACACACACACAACCATGTACCTCCGTACGCACTTACGGACCAAATCCCCACGTCCAAATCTGAATGAATGTTGGCAGCCAACGGACTGATAGCCAAACACAAGGACAATCTAACAACTTTTCCCATTTGAATTTCAATGCTCAAATACACAGCTCCGCTGCTCTGTCTGCGAGGGGATATATATTTTGTGATAAAATATAGAAATTACCTATTAAGTAGTCAGTCAAGCCAACATACGGACGTTTTCACAGAGATTGATTAATGAGACGGTCGTAAACGATCCAGTGCATGTGCATGCCACTTTGGAGCTGTTTAATAGGAATATAGGAATGATGAAAACCGAGTAGTAGCTTTCTTTTGCCTCACCACTTCTTTTCCCTCCCTTAAGTTGGGATCGTGGGTAAAAAGTAAGAAGGCTTTAATAAGCTTACAGACTGCTGTGTCGTCTTGACATCTGATACCCGGCCACTACGTGTGAATACAGAATGCAGTGAGGGAAGCCGTGCGTGTGGAGATGTAGAATAGTTGAAGGGAACGTGAGAGCGGGAAATAGGGTTGTGTGTAGGAATTTTAATTTTGACTTGTATTAAATTAGTCAATGGCTTAAAAAACTACGTGTGTGGTTCGATAGGGCTGGGTACGGAGAGAGAATCAAAAGAAATAAATACATGGGACAGTGGGAGTTTGACGGAGGTAGGAGATCTCTTCAATCTTTCCTTTCATAACTCCTTGGATGGCTTGAGACTGCGAGGGCCCTACACCATGTGTTACTCGGATATGGGAACTTTCCCCAGGATCTTTCTCCACAGAACTGGCTGTGTCAACATGCATCAAATCGAAATGCAATGCAGTTTTTCACTACGCCAACTACTAAGCCAGCCATCCATCCTTCCAGCCAACGACCAAATACCAAATACTGTACACACTGTTTCAATCAGTTGGTCTTGGACAAGCTACTGCTAGTGCTGAAGCCTCGACTCTTCCTCACTCACTCCGTAATTTAAACATCAATCCTCTCAAGCTTGCATTTTGCATTTGGATCCATATATGTGTGTGTGTGTCTGCTTCTGCACTTGTCAGTGAGGGTGGGAGAGTCTGCTCAAATTCTCAGTCAGCATTTTCCATTTCATTGTGCAATGTGCACTGAACACATAAATTTTGAAACAACCTAACTCTCTCTCTCTCTCTCTCTCTCAACCTCCCTTTCTCCTTCATACTGACGTCCGGATACTTCAGCTGCAATCCCTATGCTCCCAACTTTCCAACCAATTCCAAATTCCAACTCCGAATTACTCGGATTGGTGAAGGATGGATGGCTGAATGGATCTTGAGTGTGGCTGATACAGTTGCCGTAACCTCTGGAAATTTTTGATCAAATCATCTCACTCGATCGATTTGTACAATGCATCTCATTTGCCAGTGCAATCTTTTTGTTTCCATCCCTCTACACATAAATAATGAACATCACCAGATTTTAATAAAATTCCATTCGTATTTGCTGTACACGCTCCATTTCCACCAAGGATATCAACAATACATTTCGATGCAAAGTATGCACATACCAATATCATTGCAGTGTAATGCATACTAACTGTAAGTATTGCTGTTACTTGGCCCTTATGAAAAACAACAAGAACAATGCACAAAATGTTGATGGTAAATTACAAATGTTTAATTGTTATGGCTTAAACTGAACAAATAAGACATGTGTTAACTCGTTTTAAAACTTGCGTAAAGAGTCCGTTTTAAGAAAATATATTCCACCTATAGTTTACAAATATATACATAGATGTACGTATATTACAGATGTGTAGTTCTAGATCTAGCAATTTGATTACGATAATGTTAGGAGTTTAATATGGGACGCTGGTAGGGTTTTCCCAGTAAGCACCATTGCTGGAAGTTCAGCTGGTATTGCCCACAGGATACTCAGAGTGACTCAAGGAGCATCTTCTATTCCTTTAACAGTGTTTCTTTATTTATGCACTAACATAATGTAGAAATGTGATCGTGATTTCGATGAAAATCGTGACACACTGGCAGTTCGCCTAATCGTAAACTTTGCCCGAAAAAACGAGAGAAAGCTAAGAAACGAGGAAACGAATATTGAATAACGATATCCAATTTATGATTGCTCACTATTCAATTTTTTCTAGCCTACAACTACGTGGGCGTTTATTCCACGCTCCATCCCGGAGCACACATCCCACTTTATTCCTCTGTTTCCACGCTCAATTATTTGAATGCACAACTTTGAAGACGACTGAGCTCACTTAAACGCTAGTTTTGCTCCATTAATACTACACGCAGTACTGTCAATATATCAATAGCAAATTCTTATTTTTAAACATTTCTTTCTTTCATTTAATGATTTGCTCGTACCTACGTGCATGCTGCCCTCTAAGGAGCTGTGAGACGAGATAAGTTGAAAAATATATGTACTGTACGATAATAGTAAAAATTGCCTACCGCCAAAGCACGGGAAATCGTACGGTGCGTGTGAGTTAACATTTTATGAAGGAATGGGAAAGCGAGTCGTTAAATAAATTGGCATGTCACAAGTGTACAAAGACAAATGTAATTTCCAGAAAGAATTTTAAAATTTCCATCCATAATGCATAACTGTAAAAGAAATGTGCGACGTCACCGTGGCGGTTACTGTAACGGCTCTATGGTAACGAAAGACTAATGACTTTTCTCCATGAGTATGGAAATCAACTCAGAAGTACGTTCAAACTTCTATTTTTGTATTAAATATAACTATCATGGAGCCCAACAAAATGTGTATGAGATATGTAGGGATAGCTGTAGCCATGAAACATCTTGCTCCACTGAATGTATACATGTGTATAGGTACCTACAGATACAGATACGCTCCGCCGTGCCCGTACAAGGACGTGCGGGGTAAGTATTTTATATTTCCGAGCACGTACAAGGAAGGGCAGCAAGGGAATTGGTACATTTATATTCGAATGAAAATGAGAAAAAAGAAGACTGAGAGATGCATTCATTACACTAACTTTTCTCTAATGCAACGTCCGCCAACTCCTTCACATTCAAAACTTTGGCCAAAGACCAATTATCAATGATGACACAATACAAATTTCGAGACACTTGAGCGTATTTCTTTATTTTAGTTTTGCATGTACATAGATATACGGTACTCCTGCCCAAGGACGGTCGCTTCAGTCCATAGGATCCCCAAGCACAAGGGTATCGGTCAAAGCCATCCCACCATGATGGTGGGTCCATGTGCTTGGAGAAAGTGCGTGCACATTGAATAAGCCTTA